>OZ026521.1:61488921-61561564 GCA_964019695.1 Loripinus fragilis | reverse complement strand
ATGAGTTGGTAAATATAAACCCCATAGGATGTAGAGCGAGGAACATCACTACCTAAAAATGGGGAATTTACAATTTAAAAATAAAAATCGTCACGTTCGATTGTAAATTTTGGTAGAAACAATATCATTAGAAATAGACAAATGGAAGTCCAAAACGAGGTAAAATTTTAGATAAACTTAAAGCTAGAGATTTCAATGCGACCAGTTTGTCTACTTATGATTTTTTTACTCTTTACACTTCTTAACTCATAATTTGATTAAACTTATTGATCTTATTGAAAGAATCTTCCAGAAAGAAGGCTCTCCTTACCTTGCATGTAATGACAGAAATGCATGTTTTACTTCGGAAAAACCTAAAAAAATATCATGCATGGTCATGTCAAAATGTATGTGAAGCGCTGGCCTTTTTGTTGGGCAACATTTTTATTCAATTTGGCACCAAGCTGTATAGACAAGTAGTTCAGATTCCTATGGGCACTAATTGTGCTCCCCTGGTTGCCAATTTATTCCTGTTTGTTATGTGAGGGACTTTATGATGTCTCTTCCTGATTGTAAGCAGGCTGATGTTATTGATGCATTTAACACTACATCCAGATATTTGGACGATATTTTAAACATTAGTTATGTTTATTTTGACAATATGGTAAGACAAATATACCCTTCAGAGCTCCAACTTAATAAAGCCAATACTCTGATAAAGAAGGCGCACTTTTAGACTTGCACTTGTCAATTTCTAATGATATGGTTTCTACCAAAATTTATGATAAACGTGACGACTTTGATTTTGAAATTGTCCATTTCCCATTTCAGATGGTGATGTTCCTCGCTTTTGCATCCTATGGAGTCTATATCTCTCAACTCATTCGTTTGGCTAGAGCATCTTGTTATGTTACTGACTTCAACACTCGAAATAAATTGTTTACTCAGAAACTTCTTCAGCAAGGCTATCGGTATCATAAACTTCGCAAAACATTTTCTAAATTTTATAGACGATACTATGATTTGATATCTAAATTCCAAGTTGGGAACCAGGGGAGCATAATTTGTGCCCATATGATTCCCTAAAAAACTTGTCTTTACAACTTATGTAAAACTACCATTACATCATCTGTAAATAGTAGACACTTTTCCATAAACAATGATAATGATATGGACTGAACTTCATCTGATCTGATTCATGTTATAACTTGAACTGAAATTAATTGTGGAACGCTAAATTTGTACTGAAAAACGCATACATACTTCTCTAAAGGATCTTTCTATTGCTTTAAACAATCATGGGCAGCATGGCTTACTTTCATTTTTAAGTTCCTTGCCTATCTCAGTTTTACGTAATTTAGAGTTAGAGGCTAAACTTTATGATAGAGCAAACACTTCTTACAAGGAATTATGTAAAACATTTCCTTAGTCCTTATATCGATTCTGAAGTCAACCATAAACGACATTTTATCAAAATTTTTTTCATTAACAAAGGTATGGAGTTTATTGATTTACATAGTATCTTTCAGGATAATTTAGGGATTCAATCTATTCCAGATTACTTTAAAAATTCTGAAACTCCTGTTATTTGCTATTAATATAACAAACCAATTAGGTCTACTTTTATTTAACTTTAATAAAATTGTAACAGATATAAATAGAGATTCCAATACTCCTGCCTCCTGAGATTGCCAAAATTCTAAGTATATATATCCCCCTGTAGGGCATATGATTATAGGTTATCTAAATGTCATTCCTGACGCCAGAGTTCGCAATATTATTTCTAAAGGCCCTAAATATAGATTTCCCTCAAATATTGATTTCCCTAAAAGCCTTAGAGAGATCGCTGCTTCTTTAAATAACTTCAGCACTACATCCAGATATTTGGACGATATTTTAAACATTAATAATGTTTATTTGACAATAAGGTAAGTCAAATATACCCTTCAGAGCTCCAACGTAATAAAGCTAATACCTCTGATACCAAAGCCGCATTTTAGACTTGCACTTGTTAATTTCTAATGATATTGTTTCTACCAAAATTTATGATAACCATGACGACTTTGATTTTGAAATTGTCAATTTCCCATGGTGATGTTCCTCGCCGTACATCCTATGGAGTCTATATCTCTCAACTCATTCGTTTTGCTTGAGTATCTAGCCATGTTGCTGATTTAAAGTAAGTAAGGGTGCAAATATCAGGAATCGATACAATCAAGTACCACACCTAACCCAGGTTACCAATGGGAAAGTGACAAACTCACAGTTAGACACCACAAACGAGAGCCAAGAGATCAGCCCTTTTCCAGCAGGTGACCACAAGGCACATATAAACAGACGCGTACAAAGTCAGTCATGAAGTCGAATTTAATTGGCCAGTCTCAATCCCACTGTTAAAGTATTTTAAGTATTGATATAGAACATAAGCAGCTGCCTCTGATTTGATGTACATATACATACGTATCTCCAAATATCATGACTGTCGTCCCTGGTGTTGTGTATTTGGACATGTCATCGATGAACACAATGAAGAGCAGGGGACCTAGGACACTCGTTTGGAGACACTCCTACCTGGACAGGAACTGACCCTTCCAACAGTCCTCGTTGTGTGCCCGCTCTTAAGAAACAAGTGGGACTATCAAAATAGTATTGCTTAGACTCAGCAAGCCACGTGATGCCAAATGGTGATCCTCGGAAAAGAATTTGCTATCCCTCTAACAAATAATGTTTTTGTTCTTGCTCTCCATTGAATATTAATTTTAAAATAAGCATCCAGAAGTTCTTGAATACGCTGAGATCCAATATTACAACATTGGCGTCATTTGATCACCATGTGCTTGAGTTCTAATCTCGGTTTAAGTACAACCAATAAACAGTCCATACATGACAGCCTGGGTAAGATAACGTGGGTTTGATAAGAATTTCTAACCCAGGCTAAAATCTTAGATATTCATCTGTTGTGCAGGAATTCTGGATAATTGTCTCATATGGGATAAACCAAGGCTTGGGCGAGCCTGTGTATAGGCATAGCCTCGAAGGAGTCTTCACTGTTCATACAGATACAAAGTATTGAAGTAGCTATAGCTGAAGGTTAAAATCAATTAGATCTCTAGCCCTACTGGACATGTCAAAATGACGTCTAAAGTAAAAAGTATATGGTCATGTGAATATGAAATTAGTACCATTATTTGATGTCCAGGTCAAACCATTGTGAACCAATGAACGCTTCCATGAAATTTGATGTCATTATGTCAGGATAGTCTATTGTATATATTGAGGGGTCACATGTTATAATCCCCTCCCCCCAAACAAAAATGTCTTAAGATCTTTTTTTATCTTAGGATTGTGCTGCATTTCATCTGCTTCTTCAACGTTTGCAAATGTACCTGTTAAGGAGTTTCCAGTCTACAAAGGGATAAAGCGCGTGTTCATAATTTTTAACTTTTAACCACATCGAAATAGTAGTTCATTTAAGAAATGAATTCGATTTTTGGAATGTTCATGGAATCATGAAGGGCTTCACGTTAACTTTGCAAGAGACCCGAAGTATTCATGTTTCCATGAACATACCAAAAATTGAATTTATTACTTATATTTATATTTTATTAAAGAAAAACTAATAAATAAAATTTTTGATAATTTAGGAGGTAAAACAATTTTGTATTTAATATTTAATCATCGTATTAACGGTTTTTGTTGGAGTGTAGAACGGAAAAGCGGAACAGCCAATGGAGCAAACAAGAAGCTTGTTTTGCATGTGCGACTCAGCTGTGGCTCGGTGTCAATCAGGCAGATGGTAGAGGCCTGATGCTTTGGCTGTTTGTCGGCTGACCAGGGTTTACCTGTTGGATTTCTTTTACTCCGGTATTCAGTTTTATTTACTGTTGAGTCCTTTTCTTTGCTTTATCTCCTTTTTATATCTTGATTTATATGTTCTAGGAGATGATGCATTGATAAATTAGGGGTCTTTCATGCAAACCAAACATCTATGTGTCTTGATTCACATCTGAACCAAGGTTGAGGTTGGTGCACCGTTAAACCGGTTTAAGCCCTCCAGTAAAATATTTTACTGACCGTTCCAAGGCGGTACTTCTTCTGTGGATCTTTTATGTTTTTTTCTGTCTTGTGTTTGCTATGCCTTTGCAAGCGTCTGTTTATATGTGCCTGGTGGTCACCCGCTGGGAAAGGACTGACCTCCTGGCTCTCGTTTGTGGTGTCTTATTGTGAGTTTGTTACTTTCCCATTGGTAATCTGGGTCAGGTGTGGTGCTTGATTGTATCGGCTCCTGACCTTTGCACCCTTACTTACTTTCAACAGTCAAAGAGAGACTGGAACATTGAATTCCATCCCCAGAAATGCAAAGCTCATCTCGTAATGAAATCAAAGATTGGTTATGACTTATGCAACACGCGGACACACATACCAAGAGAAGTAATTCTGCTAAGTAACTGGGAGTAAAATTAGCTGAAATAATCACATAAACAAAAAGTAAGTGAGTACGTTCAGGAAATACCACAATCACAAACTGCAGACCAATCCACGGCACCATGAAGAAGAGCTGCATGACATTTACGGTAATAAGACATCCAAAAGCCAATAAAATCAAAGCATCCAGCTGTCTCTTCCTGCAAAACTAGAAAGGACATAAAGTAATGCATACCAAAGCAAAGACAAACACAGACCCCCACTAATAATGGGAGGTACATAAAACAATAAATCAACAACAACTGAGCCACCGCCTTAGAATGGACAGCAGCATAAGCTACCAGTGGTGGGGGTGGGCTTAAATGCATTTTACTGGCTCCAAATCTTCGCCCTAGATTCTGCTGTTGTTAATACACAAAAATTTAGCACGCATGGAGGCCTCCTAACTAATGCGTTGCAATCCCTTTCAACACAGCAAAAGGGGTAATCAATAGCCTGGTATGCTTCATTGAGGACCCTGCAACAATGTCGTGGAAAGACAAAGAAGCGCTACAAGAAGATTCCTCTCCACCCTGTAATGAAATATGCCAGTCCAATCTGGGTTCTATCTTCACAACTGGCGTAATATCAAATTTGGTCATCGTTCCGGGGAGTGCTCATGATAAAACTCACTTGGCTGAGCTTAAACAACTATTTACAAGTTGATTGAGGCATACTAGAATATATAGCCCACATTCTAATATCGGAGTGAGAGCCATAAACTCTTTTGCGGCCTGAGAAACGATCATAGTTATAGAAATTCTATTCCAATATGGAACAGTAAGAGAAAAGAACGAATTATTCAAGACAACACTGTCTGGTACATACACAATTGGGAGCTGGGTGATGACTATACAGCAGTATGTAGGGGTCAATAACTTGCACTTTGAATATACAAAGCACCATGGTTGAGCAAGTAGAAGCAACAGAGGCAAGGGTAAGTGATTATAGCCAGAAAATGCCACAATCACACGCTGCAGACAAACTCGTGGCATCGCAAGTAAGAGAAGCAGAATACTGACTGTCACATGGCATCAAACGGCAAGTAAAGTAATTCAACGATTGTAAAACTGGAAACGACATTACGTACTGCACTACAAAACAAGAACCAAACACAAAACCCTGACAATACAATGGGAGCAACAATTAATAATAAATCACCAACAACAGAACCATCGCTTAAGAACGGATAGCAGCCGAAGTCACGGGGGGGGGGGTGTTAATTAATTTTACTGACCGAATCTTCGGTCTAGACTCTGCTTTTGTTAAATCACATTTTAGCTCGAGAGGATGCTTCCTAATTTATCCAAAGTATCATTACAGGGAAATAATCAAATCAATTAACATACTGTGGCGAAACAAAGAATCGGTGAGAACCAATCACTTTGACCCCAAGTTATAACCAATTGAAGAAAGACACTGGTTGTGTTTTGACATAACATGCTTGTCAAGTGGGATGTTGCTATCTGTACTAGTTCAGTCTGATAAGTCTGAGCTTCAGAGTAAAGATTTCAAATAGGAGCTGAATATACTTGCGATAAAAAGCAATAAAAAACGTGTATGGTCAGAGAATTCCAAAATCACGGATCAAAGACTAAGCTATGACAAAGTAAGGAAGAGACATTAAAGCACACACACACACACACACACACACACACACACACACACACACACACACACACACACACACACACACACACACACACACACACACACACACACACACACACACACACACACACACACACACACACACACACACACACACACACACACAGGTGTAGATAAAGGTGCATGTCAAACTTAAGATAGATGTATCATACGTTAACATCATATTATTAGTGTATCATTAGTGCGTAGACTATCTGAGGTTTGGTTTGTTTTGAGAACTGGGGCAATTAGATCTACAACTGCCATAAATGACCCATATACTGGATCCACAGCTGCCATGCATGATCCCACATATGCATTGAGCATTACTATAATTGGCAAAAACCTACGTCGCCCTTTACTTAAAACATGACTTGTTTAGAATAACAAATTTATATATGCCTAGAGTAGACAGGGATTTTTGTTGTGAAAGCTTTTACTTGTAGTAATTCAAGATCTGATTCAACGGCATTTGCTAAGGAGATCCAAATGCTACAAATGACACCCTAGTTTCGTATATAATTTCATCTTGTAAAAACAACTATACAAGTATTTTAGTTCATATTTGTTCAGGTGTCATATATTTATTGGCCAAATAATACATTTTGACCCCTGTACAAGCATATCTAAAAACATTGTCCACGCCCAAATTCGAAGCTCCAGCCCTGATGCCTTATCAACTAAGCGTAACATGCATGCTCACTGATATGAGCCAGCAGATGAATTTTTTATGTTTGTAGCAGTTTCCAGTAATGAATGCTCATGCGAGTCTACGCACATACGCAGCATCTCCAGAGCATTCACGGGTCTTGTACACAATAAATGTGTGTAGATGAACGCTTGTGTGAAAGTTGAGGCCACTCGCTCCACTAGGTAGCTGTTCATGCATATCAATAGAACAACATCACGCATATGCCAAAAACAACTAAATTTCGTTTGCTGGCTCAAATATTGTATTAAGGTTTTTAATAGTTTAACAGCAACGCTGAAGCTACGTTGTTTAAACAATGATTTCTATTTTCACGAATGTGAAACCAATGCCAAAGGTCCATACACCACTCAGTAGGTAAGTGGCACGTTGGCCATGTATTTTGAACGCATACTACAATGACATAGCGTTGTTTCAACATTGGGGTTGGGAGGGACATTCATTTTGTCATTTTAGGATCCATAACGAACAGTAACAAATCTAATAACAGTTAAACTGTGATAGTGCTTACTTTACGCAGAAGTATATATTCATTTTTCTTTCAATTAAATAACCTAAAGCAGACTTCCCCCCTTCCCTCTGTAATTATTGTGTACCTCATAAATGTCCAAGGATCACCAAGAAAAGGACAAAGGGAAAAAAGGGGAGGACAGAAAAAGTATGACAAAAGAAAAAAATAAATAAAAAAAATTAAAAAAAAGTGGAAGGGACTTTCCTTACGAATCCTCCCTCGGAGGAATTCGTTTGAACGAATCCTCCCTCAGAGGAATTCGTTTGATGACAAGCCCTTGTATTAGGGCTCGTCAAGAACTGTCCAAAAAAATTGGACAGAGTAGGTTATACATATAAATTGAGCAAGTGTTATTTTACTTGGCTTAAAAGTAAAGAAACTATTATTAATTTCATATGGTAAAAAATAAAGGTGATTTGGATAATTCTGATTTCAGCTTAATAATTTTGAAGTATTCTTTCACAGGAAAATAAGACCAAGTGCAAATTTTAAAATCCCTTCTCTTTAGGACGATATCTCCGTTTTTTGACTGTTCAGTTTATTTATCACCCCAAGTAATCTCCCTTAACATTAAAGTTTGGTCCTATTTTGATGTATTGTATACCTATAGATTAATGGGCCAAAATAGCTGAGGGGTCTAGTGCGTTAGTCTCAAAGTCTCACAGAGCTCATTAAAATCCCTGGTGGCACAGGTTCAATTTTTGTTTCTTTTATTTATTGATATAATTTTGCTTTCTCTTGTTGTTGTGTTTGTGCTTAACATCGCTATCAACATTGTTTTCAGTCATATAAATGCGGTCAGTCATCATATAACAGTGTTCTTTTTGCTCTTAAGTATTTTACCATTATTTAGTGTATGCCTACTATTATATTCATATATTTGTGTGCAAGACGCGATGACTCTGATGAGGCTGAAGATTCAGACGCGCAAGCTCATTAAGACTTCCACTGTTTATCTATATATGAAAAGGGCCAACTATTCATATGCTGGTTTACATTGTTTTTATTGTTCTCATATGCACGATAGGGTTTACTGCAATAGAGCAAATTCAAAACTGAAACAATAGTCTATTATAAGATTGGCATGCCGTTCGTTACTTCTCAATGAAGATAATCGTACATGCTGTATGCACAGAATGATGACTCTTTTTATTTAAAAAAAAACATAACTGCGTTGAAAAAGAAATGGGCCAACTCATGAATGTTTGGTACTTATTGTATATTCAATATGTCGCTAATGCTTAGACGCAGCTGCGCATGCACACAGTCTCAATAGCATTCACTGGCTGCAAAAATGGGTGTAGATAAAGGGGTATGTCAAAATTAAGACTTCTAGTGCCACTAGGTACCTGTCCATGCATGTTTTAAGAACAACTCTACGCATATGCAATAAGTAACAAAATCTCAGGTGCTGCCGCAAATATTACATAGATGTGACAACTTTCAATAATAATACTGTCTGCTTTGTAAAAATATGAGCCAGCTCATAAGATATTTAATAAATATTGTACAGTCATTAAGACGCCAGTGCGTAGACGCAGTTGTGCATGCAGACAGTTTCGCCAGAACCCCCACTGCTCTCCTCCTCCACACAAAATGGGTGTAGATAAAGGTGCATGACGAAATGAAAACGACTTCTAGCCACACTAGGTTCATGCCCATGCATGTTTAAAAACATCTATACGCATATGCGCTTAAATACCATACTCTCATGTGCAGGCTCAATTATTACATAAAGCTACAATTTTTCAATAATAGCATGGCTGCTTTGTAAAAATGGGCAAGCTCATGAGATTTATGTTACTTATTGTATAGTCAATAAGACGCCAACGCTTTGGCGTAGCTGCGTATGCAGGCAGTCTCACCAGAGCCATCACAGCCTCCCCCCCCCCAACACACACATACAGAATGGGCGTAGATAAAGGTGCATGCCAAAATTAGACATCTAGCCTGACTAGATTCATGTCCATGCATGTTTAAAGAACAACTTGAGCATATGAGATAAAATACCAAATCCTAATGTGCTGGCCCAAAATTAGCTTAATGGTAAAACTTTTCAATAATAACTTGGCTTCTTTGTAAAAATGGGCCAGCTTATGAGATTATTGGTACTTATTGTATAGTCAATAAGACGCCAATGCTTGGATGTAGCTGCGCATGCAGGCAGTCTCGTCAGAGCATTCACTGCCCACACACACACACACACACACAAAGAATGGGTATAGATAAAGGTGTATGCCAACATTAAGACCTCTAGCCATACTAGGTTCATGTCCATGCATGTTTTAAAGAACAACTGTACGCATCTGAGATAAATACCAAACCTTCGTGTGCTGGCTCAATTATAGATTAAAGGTACAACTTTTCTATAATAAGATGGCTGCTTTGTAAAAAAAATGGGCCTGCTCATAAAATGTCTAGTAGGCCTACATATTGTACAATCAATAAGACACCAACGCTTAGATGCAGCTACCCACGCAGACAATCTCACCAGAGCCTTCACTGCCCCCCCCCCCCACACACACACAGGTGTAGATAAAGGTGCATGCCAAACTTAAGATAGATGTATCATACGTTAACATCATATTATTAGTGTATCATTAGTGCGTAGACTATCTGAGGTTTGGTTTGTTTTGAGAACTGGGGCAATTAGATCTGCAACTGCCATAAATGACCCATATACTGGATCCACAGCTGCCATGCATGATCCCACATATGCATTGAGCATTACTATAATTGGCAAAAACCTACGTCGCCCTTTACTTAAAACATGACTTGTTTAGAATAACAAATTTATATATGCCTAGAGTAGACAGGGATTTTTGTTGTGAAAGCTTTTACTTGTAGTAATTCAAGATTTGATTCAACGGCATTTGCTAAGGAGATCCAAATGCTACAAATGACACCCTAGTTTCGTATATAATTTCATCTTGTAGAAACAACTATACAAGTATTTTAGTTCATATTTGTCCAGGTGTCATATATTTATTGGCCAAATAATACATTTTGACCCCTGTACAAGCATATCTAAAAACATTGTCCACTCCCAAATTCGAAGCTCCAGCCCTGATGCCTTATCAACTAAGCGTAACATGCATGCTCACTGATATGAGCCAGCAGATGAATTTTTTATGTTTGTTGCAGGTTCCAGTAATGAATGCTCATGCGAGTCTACGCACATACGCAGCATCTCCAGAGCATTCACGGGTCTTGTACACAATAAATGTGTGTAGATGAACGCTTGTGTGAAAGTTGAGGCCACTCGCTCCACTAGGTAGCTGTTCATGCATATCAATAGAACAACATCACGCATATGCAAAAAAAACTAAATTTCATTTGCTGGCTCAAATATTGTATTAAGGTTTTTAATAGTTTAACAGCAACGCTGAAGCTACGTTGTTTAAACAATGATTTCTATTTTCACGAATGTGAAACCAATGCCAAAGGTCCATACACCACTCAGTAGGTAAGTGGCACGTTGGCCATGTATTTTGAACGCATACTACAATGACATAGCGTTGTTTCAACATTGGGGTTGGGAGGGACATTCATTTTGTCATTTTAGGATCCATAACGAACAGTAACAAATCTTATAACAGTTAAACTGTGAAAGTGCTTACTTTACGCAGAAGTATATATTCATTTTTCTTCCAATTAAATAACCTAAAGCAGACTACCCCCCTTCCCTCTGTAATTATTGTGTACCTCAAAAATGTCCAAGGACCACCAAGAAAAGGACAAAGGGAAAAAAGGGGAGGACAGAAAAAAGTATGACAAACGAAAAAAAAAAAAAAAAAAAAAAAAAAAATGTGGAAGGGACTTTCCTTACGAATCCTCCCTCGGAGGAATTCGTTTGAACGAATCCTCCCTCAGAGGAATTCGTTTGATGACAAGCCCTTGTATTAGGGTTCGTCAAGAACTGTCCAAAAAAATTGGACAGAATAGGTAATACATATAAATTGAGCAAGTGTTATTTTACTTGGCTTAAAAGTAAAGAAACTATTAATTTCATATGGTAAAAAATAAAGGTGATTTGGATAATTCTGATTTCAGCTTAATAATTTTGAAGTATTCTTTCACAGGAAAATAAGACCAAGTGCAAATTTTAAAATCCCTTCTCTTTAGGACGATATCTCCGTTTTTTGACTGTTCAGTTTATTTATCACCCCAAGTAATCTCCCTTAACATTAAAGTTTGGTCCTATTTTGATGTATTGTATACCTATAGATTAATGGGCCAAAATAGCTGAGGGGTCTAAAGCGTTAGTCTCAAAGTCTCACAGAGCTCAATAAAATCCCTGGTGGCACAGGTTCGAACCCTGTCAAATAAAAAAATATATTTTTTTTTTCTAATTTGTTTTTCTTTTATTTATTGATATAATTTTGCTTTCTCTTGTTGTTGTGTTTGTGCTTAACATCGCTATCAACATTGTTTTCAGTCATATAACTGCGGTCAGTCATCATATAACAGTGTTCTTTTTGCTCTTAAGTATTTTACCATTATTTAGTGTATGCCTACTATTATATTCATATATTTGTGTGCAAGACGCGATGACTCTGATGAGGCTGAAGATTCAGACGCGCAAGCTCATTAAGACTTCCACTGTTTATCTATATATGAAAAGGGCCAACTATTCATATGCTGGTTAACATTGTTTTTATTGTTCTCATATGCACGATAGGGTTTACTGCAATAGAGCAAATTCAAAACTGAAACAATAGTCTATTATAAGATTGGCATGCCGTTCGTTACTTCTCAATAAAGATAATCGTACATGCTGTATGCACAGAATGATGACTCTTTTTATTAAAAAAAACATAACTGCGTTGAAAAAGAAATGGGCCAACTCATGAATGTTTGGTACTTATTGTATATTCAATATGTCGCTAATGCTTAGACGCAGCTGCGCATGCACACAGTCTCAATAGCATTCACTGGCTGCAAAAATGGGTGTAGATAAAGGGGTATGTCAAAATTAAGACTTCTAGTGCCACTAGGTACCTGTCCATGTATGTTTTAAGAACAACTCTACGCATATGCAATAAGTAACAAAATCTCAGGTGCTGCCGCAAATATTACATAGATGTGACAACTTTCAATAATAATACTGTCTGCTTTGTAAAAATATGAGCCAGCTCATAAGATGTTTAATAAATATTGTACAGTCATTAAGACGCCAGTGCGTAGACGCAGTTGTGCATGCAGACAGTTTCGCCAGAACCCCCACTGCTCTCCTCCTCCACACAAAATGGGTGTAGATAAAGGTGCATGACGAAATGAAAACGACTTCTAGCCACACTAGGTTCATGCCCATGCATGTTTAAAAACATCTATACGCATATGCGCTTAAATACCATACTCTCATGTGCAGGCTCAAATATTACATAAAGCTACAATTTTTCAATAATAGCATGGCTGCTTTGTAAAAATGGGCAAGCTCATGAGATTTATGTTACTTATTGTATAGTCAATAAGACGCCAACGCTTTGGCGTAGCTGCGTATGCAGGCAGTCTCACCAGAGCCATCACAGCCTCCCCCCCCCCAACACACACATACAGAATGGGCGTAGATAAAGGTGCATGCCAAAATTAGACATCTAGCCTGACTAGATTCATGTCCATGCATGTTTAAAGAACAACTTGAGCATATGAGATAAAATACCAAATCCTAATGTGCTGGCCCAAAATTAGCTTAATGGTAAAACTTTTCAATAATAACTTGGCTTCTTTGTAAAAATGGGCCAGCTTATGAGATTATTGGTACTTATTGTATAGTCAATAAGACGCCAATGCTTGGATGTAGCTGCGCATGCAGGCAGTCTCGTCAGAGCATTCACTGCCCACACACACACACACAAAGAATGGGTGTAGATAAAGATGTATGCCAACATTAAGACCTCTAGCCATACTAGGTTCATGTCCATGCATGTTTTAAAGAACAACTGTACGCATCTGAGATAAATACCAAACCTTCGTGTGCTGGCTCAATTATAGATTAAAGGTAAAACTTTTCTATAATAAGATGGCTGCTTTGTAAAAAAAATGGGCCTGCTCATAAAATGTCTAGTAGGCCTACATATTGTACAATCAATAAGACACCAACGCTTAGATGCAGCTACCCACGCAGACAATCTCACCAGAGCCTTCACTGCCCCCCCCACACACACACAGGTGTAGATAAAGGTGCATGCCAAACTTAAGATAGATGTATCATACGTTAACATCATATTATTAGTGTATCATTAGTGCGTAGACTATCTGAGGTTTGGTTTGTTTTGAGAACTGGGGCAATTAGATCTGCAACTGCCATAAATGACCCATATACTGGATCCACAGCTGCCATGCATGATCCCACATATGCATTGAGCATTACTATAATTGGAAAAAACCTACGTCGCCCTTTACTTAAAACATGACTTGTTTAGAATAACAAATTTATATATGCCTAGAGTAGACAGGGATTTTTGTTGTGAAAGCTTTTACTTGTAGTAATTCAAGATTTGATTCAACGGCATTTGCTAAGGAGATCCAAATGCTACAAATGACACCCTAGTTTCGTATATAATTTCATCTTGTAGAAACAACTATACAAGTATTTTAGTTCATATTTGTCCAGGTGTCATATATTTATTGGCCAAATAATACATTTTGACCCCTGTACAAGCATATCTAAAAACATTGTCCACTCCCAAATTCGAAGCTCCAGCCCTGATGCCTTATCAACTAAGCGTAACATGCATGCTCACTGATATGAGCCAGCAGATGAATTTTTTATGTTTGTTGCAGGTTCCAGTAATGAATGCTCATGCGAGTCTACGCACATACGCAGCATCTCCAGAGCATTCACGGGTCTTGTACACAATAAATGTGTGTAGATGAACGCTTGTGTGAAAGTTGAGGCCATTCGCTCCACTAGGTAGCTGTTCATGCATATCAATAGAACAACATCACGCATATGCAAAAAAAAACTAAATTTCATTTGCTGGCTCAAATATTGTATTAAGGTTTTTAATAGTTTAACAGCAACGCTGAAGCTACGTTGTTTAAACAATGATTTCTATTTTCGTGGTGTGAAACCAATGCGAAAGGTCCATACACCACTCAGTAGGTAAGTGGCACGTTGGCCATGTATTTTGAACGCATACTACAATGACTTAGCGTTGTTTCAACATTGGGGTTGGGAGGGACATTCATTTTGTCATTTTTGGATCCATAACGAACAGTAACAAATCTAATAACAGTTAAACTGTGATAGTGCTTACTTTACGCAGAAGTATATATTCATTTTTCTTCCAATTAAATAACCTAAAGCAGACTACCCCCCTTCCCTCTGTAATTATTGTGTACCTCAAAAATGTCCAAGGACCACCAAGAAAAGGACAAAGGGAAAAAAGGGGAGGACAGAAAAAAGTATGACAAAAGAAAAAAAAAAGATAAAAAAAAAGTGGAAGGGACTTTCCTTACGAATCCTCCCTCGGAGGAATTCGTTTGAACGAATCCTCCCTCAGATGAATTCGTTTGATGACAAGCCCTTGTATTAGGGCTCGTCAAGAACTGTCCAAAAAAATTGGACAGAGTAGGTAATACATATAAATTGAGCAAGTGTTATTTTACTTGGCTTAAAAGTAAAGAAACTATTAATTTCATATGGTAAAAAATAAAGGTGATTTGGATAATTCTGATTTCAGCTTAATAATTTTGAAGTATTCTTTCACAGGAAAATAAGACCAAGTGCAAATTTTAAAATCCCTTCTCTTTAGGACGATATCTCCATTTTTTGACTGTTCAGTTTATTTATCACCCCAAGTAATCTCCCTTAACATTAAAGTTTGGTCCTATTTTGATGTATTGTATACCTATAGATTAATGGGCCAAAATAGCTAAGGGGTCTAGTGCGTTGGTCTCAAAGTCTCACAGAGCTCAATAAAATCCCTGGTGGCACAGGTTCGAACCCTGTCAAATAAAAAAATATATATTTTTTCTAATTTGTTTTTCTTTTATTTATTGATATAGTTTTGCTTTCTCTTGTTGTTGTGTTTGTGCTTAACATCGCTATCAACATTGTTTTCAGTCATATAACTGCGGTCAGTCATCATATAACAGTGTTCTTTTTGCTCCTAAGTATTTTACCATTATTTAGTGTATGCCTACTATTATATTCATATATTTGTGTGCAAGACGCGATGACTCTGATGAGGCTGAAGATTCAGACGCGCAAGCTCATTAAGACTTCCACTGTTTATCTATATATGAAAAGGGCCAACTATTCATATGCTGGTTTACATTGTTTTTATTGTTCTCATATGCACGATAGGGTTTACTGCAATAGAGCAAATTCAAAACTGAAACAATAGTCTATTATAAGATTGGCATGCCGTTCGTTACTTCTTAATGAAGATAATCGTACATGCTGTATGCACAGAATGATGACTCTTTTTATTAAAAAAACATAACTGCGTTGAAAAAGAAATGGGCCAACTCATGAATGTTTGGTACTTATTGTATATTCAATATGTCGCTAATGCTTAGACGCAGCTGCGCATGCACACAGTCTCAATAGCATTCACTGGCTGCAAAAATGGGTGTAGATAAAGGGGTATGTCAAAATTAAGACTTCTAGTGCCACTAGGTACCTGTCCATGTATGTTTTAAGAACAACTCTACGCATATGCAATAAGTAACAAAATCTCAGGTGCTGCCGCAAATATTACATAGATGTGACAACTTTCAATAATAATACTGTCTGCTTTGTAAAAATATGAGCCAGCTCATAAGATCTTTAATAAATATTGTACAGTCATTAAGACGCCAGTGCGTAGACGCAGTTGTGCATGCAGACAGTTTCGCCAGAACCCCCACTGCTCTCCTCCTCCACACAAAATGGGTGTAGATAAAGGTGCATGACGAAATCAAAACGACTTCTAGCCACACTAGGTTCATGCCCATGCATGTTTAAAACATCTATACGCATATGCGATTAAATACCATACTCTCATGTGCAGGCTCAAATATTACATAAAGCTACAATTGTTCAATAATAGCATGGCTGCTTTGTAAAAATGGGCAAGCTCATGAGATTTATGTTACTTATTGTATAGTCAATAATACGCAAACGCTTTGGCGTAGCTGCGTATGCAGGCAGTCTCACCAGAGCCATCACAGCCTCCCCCCCCCCAACACACACATACAGAATGGGCGTAGATAAAGGTGCATGCCAAAATTAGACATCTAGCCTGACTAGATTCATGTCCATGCATGTTTAAAGAACAACTTGAGCATATGAGATAAAATACCAAATCCTAATGTGCTGGCCCAAAATTAGCTTAATGGTAAAACTTTTCAATAATAACTTGGCTTCTTTGTAAAATGGGCCAGCTTATGAGATTATTGGTACTTATTGTATAGTCAATAAGACGCCAATGCTTGGATGTAGCTGCGCATGCAGGCAGTCTCGTCAGAGCATTCACTGCCCACACACACACACACAAAGAATGGGTGTAGATAAAGGTGTATGCCAACATTAAGACCTCTAGCCATACTAGGTTCATGTCCATGCATGTTTTAAAGAACAACCGTACGCACCTGAGATAAATACCAAACCTTCGTGTGCTGGCTCAATTATAGATTAAAGGTACAACTTTTCTATAATAAGATGGCTGCTTTGTAAAAAAAAAAGGGTCTGCTCATAAAATGTCTAGTAGGCCTACATATTGTACAATCAATAAGACACCAACGCTTAGATGCAGCTACCCACGCAGACAATCTCACCAGAGCCTTCACTGCCCCCCCCCCCCACACACACACACAGGTGTAGATAAAGGTGCATGCCAAACTTAAGATAGATGTATCATACGTTAACATCATATTATTAGTGTATCATTAGTGCGTAGACTATCTGAGGTTTGGTTTGTTTTGAGAACTGGGGCAATTAGATCTGCAACTGCCATAAATGACCCATATACTGGATCCACAGCTGCCATGCATGATCCCACATATGCATTGAGCATTACTATAATTGGCAAAAACCTACGTCGCCCTTTACTTAAAACATGACTTGTTTAGAATAACAAATTTATATATGCCTAGAGTAGACAGGGATTTTTGTTGTGAAAGCTTTTACTTGTAGTAATTCAAGATCTGATTCAACGGCATTTGCTAAGGAGATCCAAATGCTACAAATGACATCCTAGTTTCGTATATAATTTCATCTTGTAGAAACAACTATACAAGTATTTTAGTTCATATTTGTTCAGGTGTCATATATTTATTGGCCAAATAATACATTTTGACCCTGTACAAGCATATCTAAAAACATTGTCCACTCCCAAATTCGAAGCTCCAGCCCTGATGCCTTATCAACTAAGCGTAACATGCATGCTCACTGATATGAGCCAGCAGATGAATTTTTTATGTTTGTTGCAGGTTCCAGTAATGAATGCTCATGCGAGTCTACGCACATACGCAGCATCTCCAGAGCATTTACGGGTCTTGTACACAATAAATGTGTGTAGATAAACGCTTGTGTGAAAGTTGAGGCCACTCGCTCCACTAGGTAGCTGTTCATGCATATCAATAGAACAACATCACGCATATGCAAAAAAAAAAATAAATTTCATTTGCTGGCTCAAATATTGTATTAAGGTTTTTAATAGTTTAACAGCAACGCTGAAGCTACGTTGTTTAAACAATGATTTCTATTTTCGTGGTGTGAAACCAATGCGAAAGGTCCATACACCACTCAGTAGGTAAGTGGCACGTTGGCCATGTATTTTGAACGCATACTACAATGACATAGCGTTGTTTCAACATTGGGGTTGGGAGGGACATTCATTTTGTCATTTTTGGATCCATAACGAACAGTAACAAATCTAATAACAGTTAAACTGTGATAGTGCTTACTTTACGCAGAAGTATATATTCATTTTTCTTCCAATTAAATAACCTAAAGCAGACTACCCCCCTTCCCTCTGTAATTATTGTGTACCTCAAAAATGTCCAAGGACCACCAAGAAAAGGACAAAGGGAAAAAAGGGGAGGACAGAAAAAAGTATGACAAAAGAAAAAAAAAAGATAAAAAAAAAGTGGAAGGGACTTTCCTTACGAATCCTCCCTCGGAGGAATTCGTTTGAACGAATCCTCCCTCAGATGAATTCGTTTGATGACAAGCCCTTGTATTAGGGCTCGTCAAGAACTGTCCAAAAAAATTGGACAGAGTAGGTAATACATATAAATTGAGCAAGTGTTATTTTACTTGGCTTAAAAGTAAAGAAACTATTAATTTCATATGGTAAAAAATAAAGGTGATTTGGATAATTCTGATTTCAGCTTAATAATTTTGAAGTATTCTTTCACAGGAAAATAAGACCAAGTGCAAATTTTAAAATCCCTTCTCTTTAGGAGGTTATCTCCGTTTTTTGACTGTTCAGTTTATTTATCACCCCAACTTATCTCCCTTAACATTAAAGTTTGGTCCTATTTTGATGTATTGTATACCTATAGATTAATGGGCCAAAATAGCTGAGGGGTCTAGTGCGTTAGTCTCAAAGTCTCACAGAGCTCAATAAAATCCCTGGTGGCACAGGTTCGAACCCTGTCAAATAAAAAAATATATATTTTTTCTAATTTGTTTTTCTTTTATTTATTGATATAATTTTGCTTTCTCTTGTTGTTGTGTTTGTGCTTAACATCGCTATCAACATTGTTTTCAGTCATATAACTGCGGTCAGTCATCATATAACAGTGTTCTTTTTGCTCTTAAGTATTTTACCATTATTTAGTGTATGCCTACTATTATATTCATATATTTGTGTGCAAGACGCGATGACTCTGATGAGGCTGAAGATTCAGACGCGCAAGCTCATTAAGACTTCCACTGTTTATCTATATATGAAAAGGGCCAACTATTCATATGCTGGTTTACATTGTTTTTATTGTTCTCATATGCACGATAGGGTTTACTGCAATAGAGCAAATTCAAAACTGAAACAATAGTCTATTATAAGATTGGCATGCCGTTCGTTACTTCTCAATGAAGATAATCGTACATGCTGTATGCACAGAATGATGACTCTTTTTATTAAAAAAACATAACTGCGTTGAAAAAGAAATGGGCCAACTCATGAATGTTTGGTACTTATTGTATATTCAATATGTCGCTAATGCTTAGACGCAGCTGCGCATGCACACAGTCTCAATAGCATTCACTGGCTGCAAAAATGGGTGTAGATAAAGGGGTATGTCAAAATTAAGACTTCTAGTGCCACTAGGTACCTGTCCATGTATGTTTTAAGAACAACTCTACGCATATGCAATAAGTAACAAAATCTCAGGTGCTGCCGCAAATATTACATAGATGTGACAACTTTCAATAATAATACTGTCTGCTTTGTAAAAATATGAGCCAGCTCATAAGATGTTTAATAAATATTGTACAGTCATTAAGACGCCAGTGCGTAGACGCAGTTGTGCATGCAGACAGTTTCGCCAGAACCCCCACTGCTCTCCTCCTCCACACAAAATGGGTGTAGATAAAGGTGCATGACGAAATCAAAACAACTTCTAGCCACACTAGGTTCATGCCCATGCATGTTTAAAAACATCTATACGCATATGCGATTAAATACCATACTCTCATGTGCAGGCTCAAATATAACATAAAGCTACAATTTTTCAATAATAGCATGGCTGCTTTGTAAAAATGGGCAAGCTCATGAGATTTATGTTACTTATTGTATAGTCAATAATACGCAAACGCTTTGGCGTAGATGCGTATGCAGGCAGTCTCACCAGAGCCATCACAGCCTCCCCCCCGAACACACACATACAGAATGGGCGTAGATAAAGGTGCATGCCAAAATTAGACATCTAGCCTGACTAGATTCATGTCCATGCATGTTTAAAGAACAACTTGAGCATATGAGATGAAATACCAAATCCTAATGTGCTGGCCCAAAATTAGCTTAATGGTAAAACTTTTCAATAATAACTTGGCTTCTTTGTAAAATGGGCCAGCTTATGAGATTATTGGTACTTATTGTATAGTCAATAAGACGCCAATGCTTGGATGTAGCTGCGCATGCAGGCAGTCTCGTCAGAGCATTCACTGCCCACACACACACACACAAAGAATGGGTGTAGATAAAGGTGTATGCCAACATTAAGACCTCTAGCCATACTAGGTTCATGTCCATGCATGTTTTAAAGAACAACCGTACGCATCTGAGATAAATACCAAACCTTCGTGTGCTGGCTCAATTATAGATTAAAGGTACAACTTTTCTATAATAAGATGGCTGCTTTGTAAAAAAAAAGGGCCTGCTCATAAAATGTCTAGTAGGCCTACATATTGTACAATCAATAAGACACCAACGCTTAGATGCAGCTACCCACGCAGACAATCTCACCAGAGCCTTCACTGCCCCCCCCCCCACACACACACAGGTGTAGATAAAGGTGCATGCCAAACTTAAGATAGATGTATCATACGTTAACATCATATTATTAGTGTATCATTAGTGCGTAGACTATCTGAGGTTTGGTTTGTTTTGAGAACTGGGGCAATTAGATCTGCAACTGCCATAAATGACCCATATACTGGATCCACAGCTGCCATGCATGATCCCACATATGCATTGAGCATTACTATAATTGGCAAAAACCTACGTCGCCCTTTACTTAAAACATGACTTGTTTAGAATAACAAATTTATATATGCCTAGAGTAGACAGGGATTTTTGTTGTGAAAGCTTTTACTTGTAGTAATTCAAGATCTGATTCAATGGCATTTGCTAAGGAGATCCAAATGCTACAAATGACATCCTAGTTTCGTATATAATTTCATCTTGTAGAAACAACTATACAAGTATTTTAGTTCATATTTGTTCAGGTGTCATATATTTATTGGCCAAATAATACATTTTGACCCTGTACAAGCATATCTAAAAACATTGTCCACTCCCAAATTCGAAGCTCCAGCCCTGATGCCTTATCAACTAAGCGTAACATGCATGCTCACTGATATGAGCCAGCAGATGAATTTTTTATGTTTGTTGCAGGTTCCAGTAATGAATGCTCATGCGAGTCTACGCACATACGCAGCATCTCCAGAGCATTTACGGGTCTTGTACACAATAAATGTGTGTAGATGAACGCTTGTGTGAAAGTTGAGGCCACTCGCTCCACTAGGTAGCTGTTCATGCATATCAATAGAACAACATCACGCATATGCAAAAAAAAACTAAATTTCATTTGCTGGCTCAAATATTGTATTAAGGTTTTTAATAGTTTAACAGCAACGCTGAAGCTACGTTGTTTAAACAATGATTTCTATTTTCGTGGTGTGAAACCAATGCGAAAGGTCCATACACCACTCAGTAGGTAAGTGGCACGTTGGCCATGTATTTTGAACGCATACTACAATGACATAGCGTTGTTTCAACATTGGGGTTGGGAGGGACATTCATTTTGTCATTTTTCGATCCATAACGAACAGTAACAAATCTAATAACAGTTAAACTGTGATAGTGCTTACTTTACGCAGAAGTATATATTCATTTTTCTTCCAATTAAATAACCTAAAGCAGACTACCCCCCTTCCCTCTGTAATTATTGTGTACCTCAAAAATGTCCAAGGACCACCAAGAAAAGGACAAAGGGAAAAAAGGGGAGGACAGAAAAAAGTATGACAAAAGAAAAAAAAAAGATAAAAAAAAGTGGAAGGGACTTTCCTTACGAATCCTCCCTCGGAGGAATTCGTTTGAACGAATCCTCCCTCAGATGAATTCGTTTGATGACAAGCCCTTGTATTAGGGCTCGTCAAGAACTGTCCAAAAAAATTGGACAGAGTAGGTAATACATATAAATTGAGCAAGTGTTATTTTACTTGGCTTAAAAGTAAAGAAACTATTAATTTCATATGGTAAAAAATAAAGGTGATTTGGATAATTCTGATTTCAGCTTAATAATTTTGAAGTATTCTTTCACAGGAAAATAAGACCAAGTGCAAATTTTAAAATCCCTTCTCTTTAGGAGGTTATCTCCGTTTTTTGACTGTTCAGTTTATTTATCACCCCAACTTATCTCCCTTAACATTAAAGTTTGGTCCTATTTTGATGTATTGTATACCTATAGATTAATGGGCCAAAATAGCTGAGGGGTCTAGTGCGTTAGTCTCAAAGTCTCACAGAGCTCAATAAAATCCCTGGTGGCACAGGTTCGAACCCTGTCAAATAAAAAAATATATTTTTTTTCTAATTTGTTTTTCTTTTATTTATTAATATAATTTTGCTTTCTCTTGTTGTTGTGTTTGTGCTTAACATCGCTATCAACATTGTTTTCAGTCATATAACTGCGGTCAGTCATCATATAACAGTGTTCTTTTTGCTCTTAAGTATTTTACCATTATTTAGTGTATGCCTACTATTATATTCATATATTTGTGTGCAAGACGCGATGACTCTGATGAGGCTGAAGATTCAGACGCGCAAGCTCATTAAGACTTCCACTGTTTATCTATATATGAAAAGGGCCAACTATTCATATGCTGGTTTACATTGTTTTTATTGTTCTCATATGCACGATAGGGTTTACTGCAATAGAGCAAATTCAAAACTGAAACAATAGTCTATTATAAGATTGGCATGCCGTTCGTTACTTCTCAATGAAGATAATCGTACATGCTGTATGCACAGAATGATGACTCTTTTTATTAAAAAAAACATAACTGCGTTGAAAAAGAAATGGGCCAACTCATGAATGTTTGGTACTTATTGTATATTCAATATGTCGCTAATGCTTAGACGCAGCTGCGCATGCACACAGTCTCAATAGCATTCACTGGCTGCAAAAATGGGTGTAGATAAAGGGGTATGTCAAAATTAAGACTTCTAGTGCCACTAGGTACCTGTCCATGCATGTTTTAAGAACAACTCTACGCATATGCAATAAGTAACAAAATCTCAGGTGCTGCCGCAAATATTACATAGATGTGACAACTTTCAATAATAATACTGTCTGCTTTGTAAAAATATGAGCCAGCTCATAAGATGTTTAATAAATATTGTACAGTCATTAAGACGCCAGTGCGTAGACGCAGTTGTGCATGCAGACAGTTTCGCCAGAACCCCCACTGCTCTCCTCCTCCACACAAAATGGGTGTAGATAAAGGTGCATGACGAAATCAAAACGACTTCTAGCCACACTAGGTTCATGCCCATGCATGTTTAAAAACATCTATACGCATATGCGATTAAATACCATACTCTCATGTGCAGGCTCAAATATTACATAAAGCTACAATTTTTCAATAATAGCATGGCTGCTTTGTAAAAATGGGCAAGCTCATGAGATTTATGTTACTTATTGTATAGTCAATAATACGCAAACGCTTTGGCGTAGCTGCGTATGCAGGCAGTCTCACCAGAGCCATCACAGCCTCCCCCCCCAACACACACATACAGAATGGGCGTAGATAAAGGTGCATGCCAAAATTAGACATCTAGCCTGACTAGATTCATGTCCATGCATGTTTAAAGAACAACTTGAGCATATGAGATAAAATACCAAATCCTAATGTGCTGGCCCAAAATTAGCTTAATGGTAAAACTTTTCAATAATAACTTGGCTTCTTTGTAAAATGGGCCAGCTTATGAGATTATTGGTACTTATTGTATAGTCAATAAGACGCCAATGCTTGGATGTAGCTGCGCATGCAGGCAGTCTCGTCAGAGCATTCACTGCCCACACACACACACACAAAGAATGGGTATGGATAAAGGTGTATGCCAACATTAAGACCTCTAGCCATACTAGGTTCATGTCCATGCATGTTTTATAGAACAACTGTACGCATCTGAGATAAATACCAAACCTTCGTGTGCTGGCTCAATTATAGATTAAAGGTACAACTTTTCTATAATAAGATGGCTGCTTTGTAAAAAAATGGGCCTGCTCATAAAATGTCTAGTAGGCCTACATATTGTACAATCAATAAGACACCAACGCTTAGATGCAGCTACCCACGCAGACAATCTCACCAGAGCCTTCACTGCCCCCCCCCCCCCCCACACACACACAGGTGTAGATAAAGGTGCATGCCAAACTTAAGATAGATGTATCATACGTTAACATCATATTATTAGTGTATCATTAGTGCGTAGACTATCTGAGGTTTGGTTTGTTTTGAGAACTGGGGCAATTAGATCTGCAACTGCCATAAATGACCCATATACTGGATCCACAGCTGCCATGCATGATCCCACATATGCATTGAGCATTACTATAATTGGCAAAAACCTACGTCGCCCTTTACTTAAAACATGACTTGTTTAGAATAACAAATTTATATATGCCCAGAGTAGACAGGGATTTTTGTTGTGAAAGCTTTTACTTGTAGTAATTCAAGATCTGATTCAACGGCATTTGCTAAGGAGATCCAAATGCTACAAATGACATCCTAGTTTCGTATATAATTTCATCTTGTAGAAACAACTATACAAGTATTTTAGTTCATATTTGTTCAGGTGTCATATATTTATTGGCCAAATAATACATTTTGACCCCTGTACAAGCATATCTAAAAACATTGTCCACTCCCAAATTCGAAGCTCCAGCCCTGATGCCTTATCAACAAAGCGTAACATGCATGCTCACTGATATGAGCCAGCAGATGAATTTTTTATGTTTGTTGCAGGTTCCAGTAATGAATGCTCATGCGAGTCTACGCACATACGCAGCATCTCCAGAGCATTCACGGGTCTTGTGCACAATAAATGTGTGTAGATGAACGCTTGTGTGAAAGTTGAGGCCACTCGCTCCACTAGGTAGCTGTTCATGCATATCAATAGAACAACATCACGTATATGCAAAAAAAACTAAATTTCATTTGCTGGCTCAAATATTGTATTAAGGTTTTTGATAGTTTAACAGCAACGCTGAAGCTACGTTGTTTAAACAATGATTTCTATTTTCATGAATGTGAAACCAATGCCAAAGGTCCATACACCACTCAGTAGGTAAGTGGCACGTTGGCCATGTGTTTTGAACGCATACTACAATGACATAGCGTTGTTTCAACATTGGGGTTGGGAGGGACATTCATTTTGTCATTTTAGGATCCATAACGAACAGTAACAAATCTAATAACAGTTAAACTGTGATAGTGCTTACTTTACGCAGAAGTATATATTCATTTTTCTTCCAATTAAATAACCTAAAGCAGACTACCCCCCTTCCCTCTGTAATTATTGTGTACCTCAAAAATGTCCAAGGACCACCAAGAAAAGGACAAAGGGAAAAAAGGGGAGGACAGAAAAAAGTATGACAAAAGAAAAAAAATAAAAAAGATAAAAAAAAGTGGAAGGGACTTTCCTTACGAATCCTCCCTCGGAGGAATTCGTTTGATGACGAGCCCTTTTATTAGGGCTCGTCAAGAACTGTTAAAAAAAATTGGACAGAGTAGGTAATACATATAAATTGAGCAAGTGTTATTTTACTTGGCTTAAAAGTAAAGAAACTATTATTAATTTCATATGGTAAAAAATAAAGGTGATTTGGATAATTCTGATTTCAGCTTAATAATTTTGAAGTATTCTTTCACAGGAAAATAAGACCAAGTGCAAATTTTAAAATCCCTTCTCTTTAGGAGGTTATCTCCGTTTTTTGACTGTTCAGTTTATTTATCACCCCAACTTATCTCCCTTAACATTAAAGTTTGGTCCTATTTTGATGTATTGTATACCTATAGATTAATGGGCCAAAATAGCTGAGGGGTCTAGTGCGTTAGTCTCAAAGTCTCACAGAGCTCAATAAAATCCCTGGTGGCACAGGTTCGAACCCTGTCAAATAAAAAAATATATTTTTTTTTCTAATTTGTTTTTCTTTTATTTATTGATATAATTTTGCTTTCTCTTGTTGTTGTGTTTGTGCTTAACATCGCTATCAACATTGTTTTCAGTCATATAACTGCGGTCAGTCATCATATAACAGTGTTCTTTTTGCTCTTAAGTATTTTACCATTATTTAGTGTATGCCTACTATTATATTCATATATTTGTGTGCAAGACGCGATGACTCTGATGAGGCTGAAGATTCAGACGCGCAAGCTCATTAAGACTTCCACTGTTTATCTATATATGAAAAGGGCCAACTATTCATATGCTGGTTTACATTGTTTTTATTGTTCTCATATGCACGATAGGGTTTACTGCAATAGAGCAAATTCAAAACTGAAACAATAGTCTATTATAAGATTGGCATGCCGTTCGTTACTTCTCAATGAAGATAATCGTACATGCTGTATGCACAGAATGATGACTCTTTTTATAAAAAAAAACATAACTGCGTTGAAAAAGAAATGGGCCAACTCATGAATGTTTGGTACTTATTGTATATTCAATATGTCGCTAATGCTTAGACGCAGCTGCGCATGCACACAGTCTCAATAGCATTCACTGGCTGCAAAAATGGGTGTAGATAAAGGGGTATGTCAAAATTAAGACTTCTAGTGCCACTAGGTACCTGTCCATGCATGTTTTAAGAACAACTCTACGAATATGCAATAAGTAACAAAATCTCAGGTGCTGCCGCAAATATTACATAGATGTGACAACTTTCAATAATAATACTGTCTGCTTTGTAAAAATATGAGCCAGCTCATAAGATGTTTAATAAATATTGTACAGTCATTAAGACGCCAGTGCGTAGACGCAGTTGTGCATGCAGACAGTTTCGCCAGAACCCCCACTGCTCTCCTCCTCCACACAAAATGGGTGTAGATAAAGGTGCATGACGAAATCAAAACGACTTCTAGCCACACTAGGTTCATGCCCATGCATGTTTAAAAACATCTATACGCATATGCGATTAAATACCATACTCTCATGTGCAGGCTCAAATATTACATAAAGCTACAATTTTTCAATAATAGCATGGCTGCTTTGTAAAAATGGGCAAGCTCATGAGATTTATGTTACTTATTGTATAGTCAATAATACGCAAACGCTTTGGCGTAGCTGCGTATGCAGGCAGTCTCACCAGAGCCATCACAGCCTCCCCCCCCCGAACACACACATACAGAATGGGCGTAGATAAAGGTGCATGCCAAAATAAGCCATCTAGCCTGACTAGATTCATGTCCATGCATGTTTAAAGAACAACTTGAGCATATGAGATAAAATACCAAATCCTAATGTGCTGGCCCAAAATTAGCTTAATGGTAAAACTTTTCAATAATAACTTGGCTTCTTTGTAAAATGGGCCAGCTTATGAGATTATTGGTACTTATTGTATAGTCAATAAGACGCCAATGCTTGGATGTAGCTGCGCATGCAGGCAGTCTCGTCAGAGCATTCACTGCCCACACACACACACACACAAAGAATGGGTGTAGATAAAGGTGTATGCCAACATTAAGACCTCTAGCCATACTAGGTTCATGTCCATGCATGTTTTAAAGAACAACTGTACGCATCTGAGATAAATACCAAACCTTCGTGTGCTGGCTCAATTATAGATTAAAGGTACAACTTTTCTATAATAAGATGGCTGCTTTGTAAACAAAATGGGCCTGCTCATAAAATGTCTAGTAGGCCTACATATTGTACAATCAATAAGACACCAACGCTTAGATGCAGCTACCCACGCAGACAATCTCACCAGAGCCTTCACTGCCCCACACACACACACACACACACACACACACACACACACACACACACACACACACACACACACACACACACAGGTGTAGATAAAGGTGCATGCCAAACTTAAGATAGATGTATCATACGTTAACATCATATTATTAGTGTATCATTAGTGCGTAGACTATCTGAGGTTTGGTTTGTTTTGAGAACTGGGGCAATTAGATCTGCAACTGCCATAAATGACCCATATACTGGATCCACAGCTGCCATGCATGATCCCACATATGCATTGAGCATTACTATAATTGGCAAAAACCTACGTCGCCCTTTACTTAAAACATGAC
Source organism: Loripinus fragilis (assembly GCA_964019695.1). Lineage (NCBI taxonomy): Eukaryota > Metazoa > Mollusca > Bivalvia > Lucinida > Lucinidae > Loripinus > Loripinus fragilis. Next base: position 61,533,265 of record OZ026521.1, on the reverse strand, counting down.
TTGTTTAGAATAACAAATTTATATATGCCTAGAGTAGACAGGGATTTTTGTTGTGAAAGCTTTTACTTGTAGTAATTCAAGATCTGATTCAATGGCATTTGCTAAGGAGATCCAAATGCTACAAATGACATCCTAGTTTCGTATATAATTTCATCTTGTAGAAACAACTATACAAGTATTTTAGTTCATATTTGTTCAGGTGTCATATATTTATTGGCCAAATAATACATTTTGACCCCTGTACAAGCATATCTAAAAACATTGTCCACTCCCAAATTCGAAGCTCCAGCCCTGATGCCTTATCAACAAAGCGTAACATGCATGCTCACTGATATGAGCCAGCAGATGAATTTTTTATGTTTGTTGCAGGTTCCAGTAATGAATGCTCATGCGAGTCTACGCACATACGCAGCATCTCCAGAGCATTTTCGGGTCTTGTGCACAATAAATGTGTGTAGATGAACGCTTGTGTGAAAGTTGAGGCCACTCGCTCCACTAGGTAGCTGTTCATGCATATCAATAGAACAACATCACGCATGCAAAAAAAACTAAATTTCATTTGCTGGCTCAAATATTGTATTAAGGTTTTTGATAGTTTAACAGCAACGCTGAAGCTACGTTGTTTAAACAATGATTTCTATTTTCATGAATGTGAAACCAATGCGAAAGGTCCATACACCACTCAGTAGGTAAGTGGCACGTTGGCCATGTGTTTTGAACGCATACTACAATGACATAGCGTTGTTTCAACATTGGGGTTGGGAGGGACATTCATTTTGTCATTTTAGGATCCATAACGAACAGTAACAAATCTAATAACAGTTAAACTGTGATAGTGCTTACTTTACGCAGAAGTATATATTCATTTTTCTTCCAATTAAATAAGCTAAAGCAGACTACCCCCCTTCCCTCTGTAATTATTGTGTACCTCAAAAATGTCCAAGGACCACCAAGAAAAGGACAAAGGGAAAAAAGGGGAGGACAGAAAAAAGTATGACAAAAGAAAAAAAATAAAAAAGATAAAAAAAAGTGGAAGGGACTTTCCTTACGAATCCTCCCTCGGAGGAATTCGTTTGATGACGAGCCCTTTTATTAGGGCTCGTCAAGAACTGTTAAAAAAAATTGGACAGAGTAGGTAATACATATAAATTGAGCAAGTGTTATTTTACTTGGCTTAAAAGTAAAGAAACTATTATTAATTTCATATGGTAAAAAATAAAGGTGATTTGGATAATTCTGATTTCAGCTTAATAATTTTGAAGTATTCTTTCACAGGAAAATAAGACCAAGTGCAAATTTTAAAATCCCTTCTCTTTAGGAGGTTATCTCCGTTTTTTGACTGTTCAGTTTATTTATCACCCCAAGTAATCTCCCTTAACATTAAAGTTTGGTCCTATTTTGATGTATTGTATACCTATAGATTAATGGGCCAAAATAGCTGAGGGGTCTAGTGCGTTAGTCTCAAAGTCTCACAGAGCTCAATAAAATCCCTGGTGGCACAGGTTCGAACCCTGTCAAATAAAAAAATATATTTTTTTTCTAATTTGTTTTTCTTTTATTTATTGATATAATTTTGCTTTCTCTTGTTGTTGTGTTTGTGCTTAACATCGCTATCAACATTGTTTTCAGTCATATAACTGCGGTCAGTCATCATATAACAGTGTTCTTTTTGCTCTTAAGTATTTTACCATTATTTAGTGTATGCCTACTATTATATTCATATATTTGTGTGCAAGACGCGATGACTCTGATGAGGCTGAAGATTCAGACGCGCAAGCTCATTAAGACTTCCACTGTTTATCTATATATGAAAAGGGCCAACTATTCATATGCTGGTTTACATTGTTTTTATTGTTCTCATATGCACGATAGGGTTTACTGCAATAGAGCAAATTCAAAACTGAAACAATAGTCTATTATAAGATTGGCATGCCGTTCGTTACTTCTCAATGAAGATAATCGTACATGCTGTATGCACAGAATGATGACTCTTTTTATAAAAAAAAACATAACTGCGTTGAAAAAGAAATGGGCCAACTCATGAATGTTTGGTACTTATTGTATATTCAATATGTCGCTAATGCTTAGACGCAGCTGCGCATGCACACAGTCTCAATAGCATTCACTGGCTGCAAAAATGGGTGTAGATAAAGGGGTATGTCAAAATTAAGACTTCTAGTGCCACTAGGTACCTGTCCATGCATGTTTTAAGAACAACTCTACGAATATGCAATAAGTAACAAAATCTCAGGTGCTGCCGCAAATATTACATAGATGTGACAACTTTCAATAATAATACTGTCTGCTTTGTAAAAATATGAGCCAGCTCATAAGATGTTTAATAAATATTGTACAGTCATTAAGACGCCAGTGCGTAGACGCAGTTGTGCATGCAGACAGTTTCGCCAGAACCCCCACTGCTCTCCTCCTCCACACAAAATGGGTGTAGATAAAGGTGCATGACGAAATCAAAACGACTTCTAGCCACACTAGGTTCATGCCCATGCATGTTTAAAAACATCTATACGCATATGCGATTAAATACCATACTCTCATGTGTAGGCTCAAATATTACATAAAGCTACAATTTTTCAATAATAGCATGGCTGCTTTGTAAAAATGGGCAAGCTCATGAGATTTATGTTACTTATTGTATAGTCAATAAGACGCCAACGCTTTGGCGTAGCTGCGCATGCAGGCAGTCTCACCAGAGCCATCACAGCCTCCCCCCCCCGAACACACACATACAGAATGGGCGTAGATAAAGGTGCATGCCAAAATTAGACATCTAGCCTGACTAGATTCATGTCCATGCATGTTTAAAGAACAACTTGAGCATATGAGATAAAATACCAAATCCTAATGTGCTGGCCAAAATTTGCTTATTGGAAAAACTTTTCAATAATAAATTGGCTTCTTTGTAAAAATGGGCCAGCTTATGAGATTACTGGTACTTATTGTATAGTCAATAAGGCGCCAATGCTTGGATGTAGCTGCGCATGCAGGCAGTCTCGTCAGAGCATTCACTGCCCACACACACACACACACAAAGAATGGGTGTAGATAAAGGTGTATGCCAACATTAAGACCTCTAGCCATACTAGGTTCATGTCCATGCATGTTTTAAAGAACAACTGTACGCATCTGAGATAAATACCAAACCTTCGTGTGCTGGCTCAATTATAGATTAAAGGTACAACTTTTCTATAATAAGATGGCTGCTTTGTAAAAAAAAATGGGCCCGCTCATAAAATGTCTAGTAGGCCTACATATTGTACAATCAATAAGACACCAACGCTTAGATGCAGCTACCCACGCAGACAATCTCACCAGAGCCTTCACTGCCCCCCCACACACACACACACAGGTGTAGATAAAGGTGCATGCCAAACTTAAGATAGATGTATCATACGTTAACATCACATTATTAGTGTATCATTAGTGCGTAGACTATCTGAGGTTTGGTTTGTTTTGAGAACTGGGGCAATTAGATCTGCAACTGCCATAAATGACCCATATACTGGATCCACAGCTGCCATGCATGATCCCACATATGCATTGAGCATTACTATAATTGGCAAAAACCTACGTCGCCCTTTACTTAAAACATGACTTGTTTAGAATAACAAATTTATATATGCCTAGAGTAGACAGGGATTTTTGTTGTGAAAGCTTTTACTTGTAGTAATTCAAGATCTGATTCAACGGCATTTGCTAAGGAGATCCAAATGCTACAAATGACATCCTAGTTTTGTATATAATTTCATCTTGTAGAAACAACTATACAAGTATTTTAGTTCATATTTGTTCAGGTGTCATATATTTATTGGCCAAATAATACATTTTGACCCCTGTACAAGCATATCTAAAAACATTGTCCACTCCCAAATTCGAAGCTCCGGCCCTGATGCCTTATCAACTAAGCGTAACATGCATGCTCACTGATATGAGCTAGCAGATGAATTTTTTATGTTTGTTGCAGGTTCCAGTAATGAATGCTCATGCGAGTCTACGCACATACGCAGCATCTCCAGAGCATTCACGGGTCTTGTACACAATAAATGTGTGTAGATGAACGCTTGTGTGAAAGTTGAGGCCACTCGCTCCACTAGGTAGCTGATCATGCATATCAATAGAACAACATCACGAATATGCAAAAAAAAACTAAATTCCATTTGCTGGCTCAAATATTGTATTAAGGTTTTTAATAGTTTAACAGCAACGCTGAAGCTACGTTGTTTAAACAATGATTTCTATTTTCATGAATGTGAAACCAATGCGAAAGGTCCATACACCACTCAGTAGGTAAGTGGCACGTTGGCCATGTATTTTGAACGCATACTACAATGACATAGCGTTGTTTCAACATTGGGGTTGGGAGGGACATTCATTTTGTCATTTTAGGATCCATAACGAACAGTAACAAATCTAATAACAGTTAAACTGTGATAGTGCTTACTTTACGCAGAAGTATATATTCATTTTTCTTCCAATTAAATAACCTAAAGCAGACTACCCCCCCTTCCCTCTGTAATTATTGTGTACCTCAAAAATGTCCAAGGACCACCAAGAAAAGGACAAAGGGAAAAAAGGGGAGGACAGAAAAAAGTATGACAAAAGAAAAAAAAAAGAAAAAAAAAAGTGGAAGGGACTTTCCTTACGAATCCTCCCTCGGAGGAATTCGTTTGAACGAATCCTCCCTCGGAGGAATTCGTTTGATGACGAGCCCTTGTATTAGGGCTCGTCAAGAACTGTCCAAAAAAATTGGACAGAGTAGGTAATACATATAAATTGAGCAAGTGTTATTTTACTTGGCTTAAAAGTAAAGAAACTATTAATTCCATATGGTAAAAAATAAAGGTGATTTGGATAATTCTGATTTCAGCTTAATAATTTTGAAGTATTCTTTCACAGGAAAATAAGACCAAGTGCAAATTTTAAAATTCCTTCTCTTTAGGACGATATCTCCGTTTTTTGACTGTTCAGTTTGTTTATAACCCCAAGTAATCTCCCTTAACATTAAAGTTTGGTCCTATTTTGATGTATTGTATACCTATAGATTAATGGGCCAAAATAGCTGAGGAGTCTAGTGCGTTAGTCTCAAAGTCTCACAGAGCTCAATAAAATCCCTGGTGGCACAGGTTCGAACCCTGTCAAATAAAAAAATATATTTTTTTTCTAATTTGTTTTTCTTTTATTTATTAATATAATTTTGCTTTCTCTTGTTGTTGTGTTTGTGCTTAACATCGCTATCAACATTGTTTCCAGTCATATAACTGCGGTCAGTCATCATATAACAGTGTTCTTTTTGCTCTTAAGTATTTTACCATTATTTAGTGTATGCCTACTATTATATTCATATATTTGTGTGCAAGACGCGATGACTCTGATGAGGCTGAAGATTCAGACGCGCAAGCTCATTAAGACTTCCACTGTTTATCTATATATGAAAAGGGCCAACTATTCATATGCTGGTTTACATTGTTTTATTGTTCTCATATGCAAGATAGGGTTTACTGCAATAGAGCAAATTCAAAACTGAAACAATAGTCTATTATAAGATTGGCATGCCGTTCGTTACTTCTCAATGAAGATAATCGTACATGCTGTATGCATAGGATGATGACGCTTTTTATTAAAAAAAAAACATAAATGCGTTGAAAAAGAAATGGGCCAACCCATGAATGTTTGGTACTTATTGTATATTCAATATGTCGCTAATGCTTAGACGCAGCTGCGCATGCACACAGTCTCAATAGCATTCACTGGCTGCAAAAATGGGTGTAGATAAAGGACATGTCAAAATTAAGACTTCTAGTGCCACTAGGTACCTGTCCATGTATGTTTTAAGAACAACTCTACGAATATGCAATAAGTAACAAAATCTCAGGTGCTGCCGCAAATATTACATAGATGTGACAACTTTCAATAATAATACTGTCTGCTTTGTAAAAATATGAGCCAGCTCATAAGATGTTTAATAAATATTGTACAGTCATTAAGACGCCAGTGCGTAGACGCAGTTGTGCATGCAGACTGTTTCGCCAGAACCCCCACTGCTCTCCTCCTCCACACAAAATGGGTGTAGATAAAGGTGCATGACGAAGTCAAAACGACTTCTAGCCACACTAGGTTCATGCCCATGCATGTTTAAAAACATCTATACGCATATGCGATTAAATACCATACTCTCATGTGCAGGCTCAAATATTACATAAAGCTACAATTTTTCAATAATAGCATGGCTGCTTTGTAAAAATGGGCAAGCTCATGAGATTTATGTTACTTATTGTATAGTCAATAAGACGCCAACGCTTTGGCGTAGCTGCGCATGCAGGCAGTCTCACCAGAGCCATCACAGCCCCCCCCCCCCAACACACACATACAGAATGGGCGTAGATAAAGGTGCATGCCAAAATTAGACATCTAGCCTGACTAGATTCATGTCCATGCATGTTTAAAGAACAACTTGAGCATATGAGATAAAATACCAAATCCTAATGTGCTGGCCCAAAATTAGCTTAATGGTAAAACTTTTCAATAATAACTTGGCTTCTTTGTAAAAATGGGCCAGCTTATGAGATTATTGGTACTTATTGTATAGTCAATAAGTCAATAAGACGCCAATGCTTGGATGTAGTTGCGCATGCAGGCAGTCTCGTCAGAGCATTCACTGCCCCCCCCCCACACACACACACAAAGAATGGGTGTAGATAAAGGTGTATGCCAACATTAAGACCTCTAGCCATACTAGGTTCATGTCCATGCATGTTTTAAAGAACAACTGTACGCATCTGAGATAAATACCAAACCTTCGTGTGCTGGCTCAATTATAGATTAAAGGTACAACTTTTCTATAATAGGATGGCTGCTTTGTAAAAAAAAATGGGCCCGCTCATAAAATGTCTAGTAGGCCTACATATTGTACAATCAATAAGACACCAACGCTTAGATGCAGCTACCCACGCAGACAATCTCACCAGAGCCTTCACTGCCCCCCCCCCCCACACACACAGGTGTAGATAAAGGTGCATGCCAAACTTAAGATAGATGTATCATACGTTAACATCATATAATTAGTGTATCATTAGTGCGTAGACTATCTGAGGTTTGGTTTGTTTTGAGAACTGGGGCAATTAGATCTGCAACTGCCATAAATGACCCATATACTGGATCCACAGCTGCCATGCATGATCCCACATATGCATTGAGCATTACTATAATTGGCAAAAACCTACGTCGCCCTTTACTTAAAACATGACTTGTTTAGAATAACAAATTTATATATGCCTAGAGTAGACAGGGATTTTTGTTGTGAAAGCTTTTACTTGTAGTAATTCAAGATCTGATTCAACGGCATTTGCTAAGGAGATCCAAATGCTACAAATGACATCCTAGTTTCGTATATAATTTCATCTTGTAGAAACAACTATACAAGTATTTTAGTTCATATTTGTTCAGGTGTCATATATTTATTGGCCAAATAAAACATTTTGACCCCTGTACAAGCATATCTAAAAACATTGTCCACTCCCAAATTCGAAGCTCCAGCCCTGATGCCTTATCAACTAAGCGTAACATGCATGCTCACTGATATGAGCCAGCAGATGAATTTTTTATGTTTGTTGCAGGTTCCAGTAATGAATGCTCATGCGAGTCTACGCACATACGCAGCATCTCCAGAGCATTCACGGGTCTTGTACACAATAAATGTGTGTAGATGAACGCTTGTGTGAAAGTTGAGGCCACTCGCTCCACTAGGTAGCTGTTCATGCATATCAATAGAACAACATCACGCATATGCAAAAAAAAACTAAATTTCATTTGCTGGCTCAAATATTGTATTAAGGTTTTTAATAGTTTAACAGCAACGCTGAAGCTACGTTGTTTAAACAATGATTTCTATTTTCACGAATGTGAAACCAATGCCAAAGGTCCATACACCACTCAGTAGGTAAGTGGCACGTTGGCCATGTATTTTGAACGCATACTACAATGACATAGCGTTGTTTCAACATTGGGGTTGGGAGGGACATTCATTTTGTCATTTTAGGATCCATAACGAACAGTAACAAATCTAATAACAGTTAAACTGTGATAGTGCTTACTTTACGCAGAAGTATATATTCATTTTTCTTCCAATTAAATAACCTAAAGCAGACTACCCCCCTTCCCTCTGTAATTATTGTGTACCTCAAAAATGTCCAAGGACCACCCAGAAAAGGACAAAGGGAAAAAAGGGGAGAACAGAAAAAAGTATGACAAAAGAAAAAAATAAAAACGATAAAAAAAAAATGGAAGGGACTTTCCTTACGAATCCTCCCTCGGAGGAATTCGTTTGAACGAATCCTCCCTTGGAGGAATTCGTTTGATGACGAGCCCTTGTATTAGGGCTCGTCAAGAACTGTCCAAAAAAATTGGACAGAGTAGGTAATACATATAAATTGAGCAAGTGTTATTTTCTTGGCTTAAAAGTAAAGAAACTATTAATTCCATATGGTTAAAAATAAAGGTGATTTGGATAATTCTGATTTCAGCTTAATAATTTTGAAGTATTCTTTCACAGGAAAATAAGACCAAGTGCAAATTTTAAAATCCCTTCTCTTTAGGACGATATCTCCGTTTTTTGACTGTTCAGTTTATTTATCACCCCAAGTAATCTCCCTTAACATTAAAGTTTGGTCCTATTTTGATGTATTGTATACCTATAGATTAATTGACCAAAATAGCTGAGGGGTCTAGTGCGTTAGTCTCAAAGTCTCACAGAGCTCAATAAAATCCCTGGTGGCACAGGTTCGAACCCTGTCAAATAAAAAAATATATTTTTTTTCTAATTTGTTTTTCTTTTATTTATTAATATAATTTTGCTTTCTCTTGTTGTTGTGTTTGTGCTTAACATCGCTATCAACATTGTTTTCAGTCATATAACTGCGGTCAGTCATCATATAACAGTGTTCTTTTTGCTCTTAAGTATTTTACCATTATTTAGTGTATGCCTACTATTATATTCATATATTTGTGTGCAAGACGCGATGACTCTGATGAGGCTGAAGATTCAGACGCGCAAGCTCATTAAGACTTCCACTGTTTATCTATATATGAAAAGGGCCAACTATTCATATGCTGGTTTACATTGTTTTTATTGTTCTCATATGCAAGATAGGGTTTACTGCAATAGAGCAAATTCAAAACTGAAACAATAGTCTATTATAAGATTGGCATGCCGTTCGTTACTTCTCAATGAAGATAATCGTACATGCTGTATGCACAGAATGATGACGCTTTTTATTAAAAAAAAAACATAACTGCGTTGAAAAAGAAATGGGCCAACTCATGAATGTTTGGTACTTATTGTATATTCAATATGTCGCTAATGCTTAGACGCAGCTGCGCATGCACACAGTCTCAATAGCATTCACTGGCTGCAAAAATGGGTGTAGATAAAGGGGTATGTCAAAATTAAGACTTCTAGTGCCACTAGGTACCTGTCCATGTATGTTTTAAGAACAACTCTACGAATATGCAATAAGTAACAAAATCTCAGGTGCTGCCGCAAATATTACATAGATGTGACAACTTTCAATAATAATACTGTCTGCTTTGTAAAAATATGAGCCAGCTCATAAGATGTTTAATAAATATTGTACAGTCATTAAGACGCCAGTGCGTAGACGCAGTTGTGCATGCAGACAGTTTCGCCAGAACCCCCACTGCTCTCCTCCTCCACACAAAATGGGTGTAGATAAAGGTGCATGACGAAATCAAAACGACTTCTAGCCACACTAGGTTCATGCCGATGCATGTTTAAAAACATCTATACGCATATGCGATTAAATACCATACTCTCATGTGCAGGCTCAAATATTACATAAAGCTACAATTTTTCAATAATAGCATGGCTGCTTTGTAAAAATGGGCAAGCTCATGAGATTTATGTTACTTATTGTATAGTCAATAAGACGCCAACGCTTTGGCGTAGCTGCGCATGCAGGCAGTCTCACCAGAGCCATCACAGCCTCCCCCCCCCAACACACACATACAGAATGGGCGTAGATAAAGGTGCATGCCAAAATCAGACATCTAGCCTGACTAGATTCATGTCCATGCATGTTTAAAGAACAACTTGAGCATATGAGATAAAATACCAAATCCTAATGTGCTGGCCCAAAATTAGCTTAATGGTAAAACTTTTCAATAATAACTTGGCTTCTTTGTAAAAATGGGCCAGCTTATGTGATTATTGATACTTATTGTATAGTCAATAAGGCGCCAATGCTTGGATGTAGCTGCGCATGCAGGCAGTCTCGTCAGAGCATTCACTGCCAACACACACACACACACACACACAAAGAATGGGTGTAGATAAAGGTGTATGCCAACATTAAGACCTCTAGCCATACTAGGTTTATGTCCATGCATGTTTTAAAGAACAACTGTACGCATCTGAGATAAATACCAAACCTTCGTGTGCTGGCTCAATTATTGATTAAAGGTACATCTTTTCTATAATAAGATGGCTGCTTTGTAAAAAAAATGGGCCCGCTCATAAAATGTCTAGTAGGCCTACATATTGTACAATCAATAAGACACCAACGCTTAGATGCAGCGACCCACGCAGACAATCTCACCAGAGCCTTCACTGCCCTACACACACACACACACACACACACACACACACACACACACACACACACACACACACACACACACACACACACACACACACACACACACACACACACACACACACACACACACACACACACACACACACACACACACACACACACACACAGGTGTAGATAAAGGTGCATGCCAAACTTAAGATAGATGTATCATACGTTAACATCACATTATTAGTGTATCATTAGTGCGTAGACTATCTGAGGTTTGGTTTGTTTTGAGAACTGGGGCAATTAGATCTGCAACTGCCATAAATGACCCATATACTGGATCCACAGCTGCCATGCATGATCCCACATATGCATTGAGCATTACTATAATTGGCAAAAACCTACGTCGCCCTTTACTTAAAACATGACTTGTTTAGAATAACAAATTTATATATATGCCTAGAGTAGACAGGGATTTTTGTTGTGAAAGCTTTTACTTGTAGTAATTCAAGATCTGATTCAACGGCATTTGCTAAGGAGATCCAAATGCTACAAATGACATCCTAGTTTCGTATATAATTTCATCTTGTAGAAACAACTATACAAGTATTTTAGTTCATATTTGTTCAGGTGTCATATATTTATTGGGCAAATAATACATTTTGACCCCTGTACAAGCATATCTAAAAACATTGTCCACTCCCAAATTCGAAGCTCCAGCCCTGATGCCTTATCAACTAAGCGTAACATGCATGCTCACTGATATGAGCCAGCAGATGAATTTTTATGTTTGTTGCAGGTTCCAGTAATGAATGCTCATGCGAGTCTACGCACATACGCAGCATCTCCAGAGCATTCACGGGTCTTGTACACAATAAATGTGTGTAGATGAACGCTTGTGTGAAAGTTGAGGCCACTCGCTCCACTAGGTAGCTGATCATGCATATCAATAGAACAACATCACGCATATGCAAAAAAAACTAAATTTCATTTGCTGGCTCAAATATTGTATTAAGGTTTTTAATAGTTTAACAGCAACGCTGAAGCTACGTTGTTTAAACAATGATTTCTATTTTCACGAATGTGAAACCAATGCCAAAGGTCCATACACCACTCAGTAGGTAAGTGGCACATTGGCCATGTATTTTGAACGCATACTACAATGACATAGCGTTGCTTCAACATTGGGGTTGGGAGGGACATTCATTTTGTCATTTTACGATCCATAACGAACAGTAACAAATCTAATAACAATTAAACTGTGATAGTGCTTACTTTACGCAGAAGTATATATTCATTTTTCTTCCAATTAAATAACCTAAAGCAGACTACCCCCCTTCCCTCTGTAATTATTGTGTACCTCAAAAATGTCCAAGGACCACCAAGAAAAGGACAAAGGGAAAGACAGAAAAAAGTATGACAAAAGAAAAAAAATAAAAAAGATAAAAAAAAGTGGAAGGGACTTTCCTTACGAATCCTCCCTCGGAGGAATTCGTTTGAACGAATCCTCCCTCGGAGGAATTCGTTTGATGACGAGCCCTTGTATTAGGGCTCGTCAAGAACTGTCCAAAAAAATGGACAGAGTAGGTAATACATATAAATTGAGCAAGTGTTATTTTACTTGGCTTAAAAGTAAAGAAACTATTAATTCCATATGGTAAAAAATAAAGGTGATTTGGATAATTCTGATTTCAGCTTAATAATTTTGAAGTATTCTTTCACAGGAAAATAAGACCTAGTGCAAATTTTAAAATCCCTTCTCTTTAGGACGATATCTCCGTTTTTTGACTGTTCAGTTTATTTATCACCCCAAGTAATCTCCCTTAACATTAAAGTTTGGTCCTATTTTGATGTATTGTATACCTATAGATTAATGGGCCAAAATAGCTGAGGGGTCTAGTGCGGTTAGTCTCAAAGTCTCACAGAGCTCAATAAAATCCCTGGTGGCACAGGTTCAAACCCTGTCAAATAAAAAAAAAATATTTTTTTTTTCTAATTTGTTTTTCTTTTATTTATTAATATAATTTTGCTTTCTCTTGTTGTTGTGTTTGTGCTTAACATCGCTATCAACATTGTTTTCAGTCATATAACTGCGGTCAGTCATCATATAACAGTGTTCTTTTTGCTCTTAAGTATTTTACCATTATTTAGTGTATGCCTACTATTATATTCATATATTTGTGTGCAAGACGCGATGACTCTGTTGAGGCTGAAGATTCAGACGCGCAAGCTCATTAAGACTTCCACTGTTTATCTATATATGAAAAGGGCCAACTATTCATACGCTGGTTTACATTGTTTTTATTGTTCTCATATGCAAGATAGGGTTTACTGCAATAGAGCAAATTCAAAACTGAAACAATAGTCTATTATAAGATTGGCATGCCGTTCGTTACTTCTCAATGAAGATAATCGTACATGCTGTATGCACAGAATGATGACGCTTTTTATTAAAAAAAAACATAACTGCGTTGAAAAAGAAATGGGCCAACTCATGAATGTTTGGTACTTATTGTATATTCAATATGTCGCTAATGCTTAGACGCAGCTGCGCATGCACACAGTCTCAATAGCATTCACTGGCTGCAAAAATGGGTGTAGATAAAGGGGTATGTCAAAATTAAGACTTCTAGTGCCACTAGGTACCTGTCCATGTATGTTTTAAGAACAACTCTACGAATATGCAATAAGTAACAAAATCTCAGGTGCTGCCGTAAATATTACATAGATGTGACAACTTTCAATAATAATACTGTCTGCTTTGTAAAAATATGAGCCAGCTCATAAGATGTTTAATAAATATTGTACAGTCATTAAGACGCCAGTGCGTAGACGCAGTTGTGCATGCAGACAGTTTCGCCAGAACCCCCACTGCTCTCCTCCTCCACACAAAATGGGTGTAGATAAAGGTGCATGACGAAATCAAAACGACTTCTAGCCACACTAGGTTCATGCCGATGCATGTTTAAAACATCTATACGCATATGCGATTAAATACCATACTCTCATGTGCAGGCTCAAATATTACATAAAGCTACAATTTTTCAATAATAGCATGGCTGCTTTGTAAAAATGGGCAAGCTCATGAGATTTATGTTACTTATTGTATAGTCAATAAGACGCCAACGCTTTGGCGTAGCTGCGCATGCAGGCAGTCTCACCAGAGCCATCACAGCCTCCCCCCCCCAACACACACATACAGAATGGGCGTAGATAAAGGTGCATGCCAAAATTAGACATCTAGCCTGACTAGATTCATGTCCATGCATGTTTAAAGAACAACTTGAGCATATGAGATAAAATACCAAATCCTAATGTGCTGGCCCAAAATTAGCTTAATGGTAAAACTTTTCAATAATAACTTGGCTTCTTTGTAAAAATGGGCCAGCTTATGTGATTATTGATACTTATTGTATAGTCAATAAGGCGCCAATGCTTGGATGTAGCTGCGCATGCAGGCAGTCTCGTCAGAGCATTCTATGCCAACACACACACACACACACAAAGAATGGGTGTAGATAAAGGTGTATGCCAACATTAAGACCTCTAGCCATACTAGGTTTATGTCCATGCATGTTTTAAAGAACAACTGTACGCATCTGAGATAAATACCAAACCTTCGTGTGCTGGCTCAATTATTGATTAAAGGTACATCTTTTCTATAATAAGATGGCTGCTTTGTAAAAAAAATGGGCCCGCTCATAAAATGTCTAGTAGGCCTACATATTGTACAATCAATAAGACACCAACGCTTAGATGCAGCGACCCACGCAGACAATCTCACCAGAGCCTTCACTGCCCTACACACACACACACACACACACACACACACACACACACACACACACACACACACACACACACACACACACACACACACACACACACACACACAGGTGTAGATAAAGGTGCATGCCAAACTTAAGATAGATGTATCATACGTTAACATCACATTATTAGTGTATCATTAGTGCGTAGACTATCTGAGGTTTGGTTTGTTTTGAGAACTGGGGCAATTAGATCTGCAACTGCCATAAATGACCCATATACTGGATCCACAGCTGCCATGCATGATCCCACATATGCATTGAGCATTACTATAATTGGCAAAAACCTACGTCGCCCTTTACTTAAAACATGACTTGTTTAGAATAACAAATTTATATATATGCCTAGAGTAGACAGGGATTTTTGTTGTGAAAGCTTTTACTTGTAGTAATTCAAGATCTGATTCAACGGCATTTGCTAAGGAGATCCAAATGCTACAAATGACATCCTAGTTTCGTATATAATTTCATCTTGTAGAAACAACTATACAAGTATTTTAGTTCATATTTGTTCAGGTGTCATATATTTATTGGGAAAATAATACATTTTGACCCCTGTACAAGCATATCTAAAAACATTGTCCACTCCCAAATTCGAAGCTCCAGCCCTGATGCCTTATCAACTAAGCGTAACATGCATGCTCACTGATATGAGCCAGCAGATGAATTTTTATGTTTGTTGCAGGTTCCAGTAATGAATGCTCATGCGAGTCTACGCACATACGCAGCATCTCCAGAGCATTCACGGGTCTTGTACACAATAAATGTGTGTAGATGAACGCTTGTGTGAAAGTTGAGGCCACTCGCTCCACTAGGTAGCTGATCATGCATATCAATAGAACAACATCACGCATATGCAAAAAAAACTAAATTTCATTTGCTGGCTCAAATATTGTATTAAGGTTTTTAATAGTTTAACAGCAACGCTGAAGCTACGTTGTTTAAACAATGATTTCTATTTTCACGAATGTGAAACCAATGCCAAAGGTCCATACACCACTCAGTAGGTAAGTGGCACATTGGCCATGTATTTTGAACGCATACTACAATGACATAGCGTTGCTTCAACATTGGGGTTGGGAGGGACATTCATTTTGTCATTTTACGATCCATAACGAACAGTAACAAATCTAATAACAATTAAACTGTGATAGTGCTTACTTTACGCAGAAGTATATATTCATTTTTCTTCCAATTAAATAACCTAAAGCAGACTACCCCCCTTCCCTCTGTAATTATTGTGTACCTCAAAAATGTCCAAGGACCACCAAGAAAAGGACAAAGGGAAAGACAGAAAAAAGTATGACAAAAGAAAAAAAATAAAAAAGATAAAAAAAAGTGGAAGGGACTTTCCTTACGAATCCTCCCTCGGAGGAATTCGTTTGAACGAATCCTCCCTCGGAGGAATTCGTTTGATGACGAGCCCTTGTATTAGGGCTCGTCAAGAACTGTCCAAAAAAATGGACAGAGTAGGTAATACATATAAATTGAGCAAGTGTTATTTTACTTGGCTTAAAAGTAAAGAAACTATTAATTCCATATGGTAAAAAATAAAGGTGATTTGGATAATTCTGATTTCAGCTTAATAATTTTGAAGTATTCTTTCACAGGAAAATAAGACCAAGTGCAAATTTTAAAATCCCTTCTCTTTAGGACGATATCTCCGTTTTTTGACTGTTCAGTTTATTTATCACCCCAAGTAATCTCCCTTAACATTAAAGTTTGGTCCTATTTTGATGTATTGTATACCTATAGATTAATGGGCCAAAATAGCTGAGGGGTCTAGTGCGGTAAGTCTCAAAGTCTCACAGAGCTCAATAAAATCCCTGGTGGCACAGGTTCAAACCCTGTCAAATAAAAAAAAAATATTTTTTTTTTCTAATTTGTTTTTCTTTTATTTATTAATATAATTTTGCTTTCTCTTGTTGTTGTGTTTGTGCTTAACATCGCTATCAACATTGTTTTCAGTCATATAACTGCGGTCAGTCATCATATAACAGTGTTCTTTTTGCTCTTAAGTATTTTACCATTATTTAGTGTATGCCTACTATTATATTCATATATTTGTGTGCAAGACGCGATGACTCTGTTGAGGCTGAAGATTCAGACGCGCAAGCTCATTAAGACTTCCACTGTTTATCTATATATGAAAAGGGCCAACTATTCATACGCTGGTTTACATTGTTTTTATTGTTCTCATATGCAAGATAGGGTTTACTGCAATAGAGCAAATTCAAAACTGAAACAATAGTCTATTATAAGATTGGCATGCCGTTCGTTACTTCTCAATGAAGATAATCGTACATGCTGTATGCACAGAATGATGACGCTTTTTATTAAAAAAAAACATAACTGCGTTGAAAAAGAAATGGGCCAACTCATGAATGTTTGGTACTTATTGTATATTCAATATGTCGCTAATGCTTAGACGCAGCTGCGCATGCACACAGTCTCAATAGCATTCACTGGCTGCAAAAATGGGTGTAGATAAAGGGGTATGTCAAAATTAAGACTTCTAGTGCCACTAGGTACCTGTCCATGTATGTTTTAAGAACAACTCTACGAATATGCAATAAGTAACAAAATCTCAGGTGCTGCCGTAAATATTACATAGATGTGACAACTTTCAATAATAATACTGTCTGCTTTGTAAAAATATGAGCCAGCTCATAAGATGTTTAATAAATATTGTACAGTCATTAAGACGCCAGTGCGTAGACGCAGTTGTGCATGCAGACAGTTTCGCCAGAACCCCCACTGCTCTCCTCCTCCACACAAAATGGGTGTAGATAAAGGTGCATGACGAAATCAAAACGACTTCTAGCCACACTAGGTTCATGCCGATGCATGTTTAAAACATCTATACGCATATGCGATTAAATACCATACTCTCATGTGCAGGCTCAAATATTACATAAAGCTACAATTTTTCAATAATAGCATGGCTGCTTTGTAAAAATGGGCAAGCTCATGAGATTTATGTTACTTATTGTATAGTCAATAAGACGCCAACGCTTTGGCGTAGCTGCGCATGCAGGCAGTCTCACCAGAGCCATCACAGCCTCCCCCCCCCAACACACACATACAGAATGGGCGTAGATAAAGGTGCATGCCAAAATTAGACATCTAGCCTGACTAGATTCATGTCCATGCATGTTTAAAGAACAACTTGAGCATATGAGATAAAATACCAAATCCTAATGTGCTGGCCCAAAATTAGCTTAATGGTAAAACTTTTCAATAATAACTTGGCTTCTTTGTAAAAATGGGCCAGCTTATGAGATTATTGGTACTTATTGTATAGTCAATAAGACGCCAATGCTTGGATGTAGCTGCGCATGCAGGCAGTCTCGTCAGAGCATTCACTGCCCACACACACACACACACACACACACACACAAAGAATGGGTGTAGATAAAGGTGTATGCCAACATTAAGACCTCTAGCCATACTAGGTTCATGTCCATGCATGTTTTAAAGAACAACTGTACGCATCTGAGATAAATACCAAACCTTCGTGTGCTGGCTCAATTATAGATTAAAGGTACAACTTTTCTATAATAAGATGGCTGCTTTGTAAAAAAAATGGGCCTGCCCATAAAATGTCTAGTAGGTCTACATATTGTACAATCAATAAGACACCAACGCTTAGATGCAGCTACCCACGCAGACAATCTCACCAGAGCCTTCACTGCCCCCCCCCCCCCACACACACACACACACACACACAGGTGTAGATAAAGGTGCATGCCAAACTTAAGATAGATGTATCATACGTTAACATCATATAATTAGTGTATCATTAGTGCGTAGACTATCTGAGGTTTGGTTTGTTTTGAGAACTGGGGCAATTAGATCTGCAACTGCCATAAATGACCCATATACTGGATCCACAGCTGCCATGCATGATCCCACATATGCATTGAGCATTACTATAATTGGCAAAACCCTACGTCGCCCTTTACTTAAAACATGACTTGTTTAGAATAACAAATTTATATATGCCTAGAGTAGACAGGGATTTTTGTTGTGAAAGCTTTTACTTGTAGTAATTCAAGATCTGATTCAACGGCATTTGCTAAGGAGATCCAAATGCTACAAATGACATCCTAGTTTCGTATATAATTTCATCTTGTAGAAACAACTATACAAGTATTTTAGTTCATATTTGTTCAGGTGTCATATATTTATTGGCCAAATAATACATTTTGACCCCCTACGAGCATATCTAAAAACATTGTCCACTCCCAAATTCGAAGCTCCAGCCCTGATGCCTTATCAACTAAGCTTAACATGCATGCTCACTGATATGAGCCAGAAGATGATTTTTTTATGTTTGTTGCAGGTTCAGTAATTAATGCTCATGCGAGTCTACGCACATACGCAGCATCTCCAGAGCATTCACGGGTCTTGTACACAATAAATGTGTGTAGATGAACGCTTGTGTGAAAGTTGAGGCCACTCGCTCCACTAGGTAGCTGTTCATGCATATCAATAGAACAACATCACGCATATGCAAAAAAAACTAAATTTCATTTGCTGGCTCAAATATTGTATTAAGGTTTTTAATAGTTTAACAGCAACGCTGAAGCTACGTTGTTTAAACAATGATTTCTATTTTCACGAATGTGAAACCAATGCCAAAGGTCCATACACCACTCAGTAGGTAAGTGGCACGTTGGCCATGTATTTTGAACGCATACTACAATGACATAGCGTTGCTTCAACATTGGGGTTGGGAGGGACATTCATTTTGTCATTTTAGGATCCATAACGAACAGTAACAAATCTAATAACAGTTAAACTGTGATAGTGCTTACTTTACGCAGAAGTATATATTCATTTTTCTTCCAATTAAATAACCTAAAGCAGACTACCCCCCTTCCCTCTGTAATTATTGTGTACCTCAAAAATGTCCAAGGACCACCCAGAAAAGGACAAAGGGAAAAAAGGGGAGGACAGAAAAAAGTATGACAAAAGAAAAAAATAAAAAAAATAAAAAAAGTGGAAGGGACTTTCCTTACGAATCCTCCATCAGAGGAATTCGTTTGAACGAATCCTCCCTCGGAGGAATTCGTTTGATGACAAGCCCTTGTATTAGGGCTCGTCAAGAACTGTCCAAAAAAATTGGACAGAGTAGGTAATACATATAAATTGAGCAAGTGTTAATTTACTTGGCTTAAAAGTAAAGAAACTATTAATTCCATATGGTAAAAAATAAAGGTGATTTGGATAATTCTGATTTCAGCTTAATAATTTTGAAGTATTCTTTCACAGGAAAATAAGACCAAGTGCAAATTTTTAAATCCCTTCTCTTTAGGACGATATCTCCGTTTTTTGACTGTTCAGTTTATTTATCACCCCAAGTAATCTCCCTTAACATTAAAGTTTGGTCCTATTTTGATGTATTGTATACCTATAGATTAATGGGCCAAAATAGCTGAGGGGTCTAGTGCGTTAGTCTCAAAGTCTCACAGAGCTCAATAAAATCCCTGGTGGCACAGGTTCGAACTCTGTCAAATAAAAAAATATATTTTTTTTTTCTAATTTGTTTTTCTTTTATTTATTAATATAATTTTGCTTTCTCTTGTTGTTGTGTTTGTGCTTAACATCGCTATCAACATTGTTTTCAGTCATATAACTGCGGTCAGTCATCATATAACAGTGTTCATTTTGCTCTTAAGTATTTAACCATTATTTAGTGTATGCCTACTATTATATTCATATATTTGTGTGCAAGACGCGATGACTCTGATGAGGCTGAAGATTCAGACGCGCAAGCTCATTAAGACTTCCACTGTTTATCTATATATGAAAAGGGCCAACTATTCATATGCTGGTTTACATTGTTTTTATTGTTCTCATATGCAAGATAGGGTTTACTGCAATAGAGCAAATTCAAAACTGAAACAATAGTCTATTATAAGATTGGCATGCCGTTCGTTACTTCTCAATGAAGATAATCGTACATGCTGTATGCACAGAATGATGACGCTTTTTATTAAAAAAAAAACATAACTGCGTTGAAAAAGAAATGGGCCAACTCATGAATGTTTGGTACTTATTGTATATTCAATATGTCGCTAATGCTTAGACGCAGCTGCGCATGCACACAGTCTCAATAGCATTCACTGGCTGCAAAAATGGGTGTAGATAAAGGGGTATGTCAAAATTAAGACTTCTAGTGCCACTAGGTACCTGTCCATGTATGTTTTAAGAACAACTCTACGAATATGCAATAAGTAACAAAATCTCAGGTGCTGCCGCAAATATTACATAGATGTGACAACTTTCAATAATAATACTGTCTGCTTTGTAAAAATATGAGCCAGCTCATAAGATGTTTAATAAATATTGTACAGTCATTAAGACGCCAGTGCGTAGACGCAGTTGTGCATGCAGACAGTTTCGCCAGAACCCCCACTGCTCTCCTCCTCCACACAAAATGGGTGTAGATAAAGGTGCATGACGAAATCAAAACGACTTCTAGCCACACTAGGTTCATGCCCATGCATGTTTAAAAACATCTATACGCATATGCGATTAAATACCATACTCTCATGTGCAGGCTCAAATATTACATAAAGCTACAATTTTTCAATAATAGCATGGCTGCTTTGTAAAAATGGGCAAGCTCATGAGATTTATGTTACTTATTGTATAGTCAATAAGACGCCAACGCTTTGGCGTAGCTGCGCATGCAGGCAGTCTCACCAGAGCCATCACAGCCTCCCCCCCCCAACACACACATACAGAATGGGCGTAGATAAAGGTGCATGCCAAAATTAGACATCTAGCCTGACTATATTCATGTCCATGCATGTTTAAAGAACAACTTGAGCATATGAGATAAAATACCAAATCCTAATGTGCTGGCCCAAAATTAGCTTAATGGTAAAACTTTTCAATAATAACTTGGCTTCTTTGTAAAAATGGGCCAGCTTATGAGATTATTGGTACTTATTGTATAGTCAATAAGACGCCAATGCTTGGATGTAGCTGCGCATGCAGGCAGTCTCGTCAGAGCATTCACTGCCCACACACACACACACACACACACACACACACACACACACACACACACAAAGAATGGGTGTAGATAAAGGTGTATGCCAACATTAAGACCTCTAGCCATACTAGGTTCATGTCCATGCATGTTTTAAAGAACAACTGTACGCATCTGAGATAAATACCAAACCTTCGTGTGCTGGCTCAATTATAGATTAAAGGTACAACTTTTCTATAATAAGATGGCTGCTTTGTAAAAAAATGGGCCCGCTCATAAAATGTCTAGTAGGCCTACATATTGTACAATCAATAAGACACCAACGCTTAGATGCAGCTACCCACGCAGACAATCTCACCAGAGCCTTCACTGCCCTACACACACACACACACACACACACACACACACACACACACACACACACACACACTAATCTATATGACTAACGTTAAGCAACCAGATATCTCTTACATGGCAAGATGACGAACACAAAACACTCAAAAATCTTGACCAATAGCGTAGCCAGAACGCTGAAAAAGTTACGCACACCAAAGGTAGACTACTGTATCAAGCAATGACTGTCTTCAATTGCGTCCCTTTTCAAAATGGGAACTTTTCTTAAAGGAAAGAATTTGCTCCTAGATGGAGAGAATTCTTTCCTTTAAAAGCAGTTTCTTATGGTGACGAAAATCACTTTTAACCATATCATGTGACTTACCTTGAATGTTACTATTTTTATTACTCACGTGCGTAACCTGCGTAATGGAAGCTACGCCAATGTAGACCTCCTCCTACATACACACATTGGTAGCAAAAACAAAAAATGAGCTAACAACAACAACAAAATCACGGCTTTAGAAGGGACATCATCTACAGCAACAGTGTGTTTAAGTTTATTTTACTGGCCAAATAATCCGCTTTATGTTCTGCTGTTGATAAAACACATAAATTGTATAGGTCACACGTACAGAGGTTTCCTAACTTATGCAGTTTATCATCACAGAGAAACAACAACCAACTACAATGAAACAAAGAATACCCACTATGTTTTGCAGGCGACTTCCTTTGTACTCAATAACTATATTAGCTACGGGTGAAATTTTAGAGATCAATGTTCTCAGTGAGTGTTATGCCTAAGAACTTGTATTTAGCTACCTGAACATTTGCTTAAATTTGTTGGTGTAAGGTATGATAAAAAAGGACCTGCTTGTGCTGACGAGTAACTCTCCTATGCAGAGATAGAGAAGCTACCAAATTGGAAAAAGGAGACTCGCTTTTTGAAAAAACTCGTTTGTAAATCATCTTCCCATTGTCCTATGGAGTCCTGTATTGACCCAAATAAGCATCATTTTTGTGAGTCATAGTCAAACAGTGCAGACCCAGATCAAACGCTGCGTCTGATTAGGGTATCTACTGTTTGTTTACAGATTGTTCTATTAAAACATGATTAAAATGAAAAATAACACCCAACAACCCATAAAACGGAAATGGACTGGTCAAACTGATAAGAGTGGGTAATTCCATTCGGTTCCAGTAGGTCTAGGGGATGGAACCTAGTGCAGCTTTTAAGTAACTGAATCCCCAAACAGCATGTCAACATAATATAGAGCTACTTAAACGCTTGAACACTTAAGATGGTAATTACCATTTTCCAGAGAGAAAAATTGAATAAGTATAATGAGTTTTTATTTTATTTTTAGCTATTTTTTTTTACAAAAGGAATGCCAAAGTGTTAAAGTACTAGCAGTGTAGTGTAGTGTATCAAGTTTTTTCGTCTTATTAGGCTCAACTCTCACAAGCCACCAGGCAGGGATAGAAGCCGCCACAGCTAGGCAACTGACACTCCAAGACCTTTGTATGGTAAACAAACTCCAAATAAACTAGTGGGTATTATGTTAGTTTCTGAACCGTACACTGGACACGAATATGTCATGTCATTGCAACGGTCGGAGTCTGTTTTAAAAATATGGAGATAAGCCAGTGTGCCAACAGAAAAGAGCCACAGCAGCTTGCTAAGACCAGACAAAATCGAAACATAACTCATGTCAAAGAAGAAGAAGAAGAAGAAGAAGAATTTTATTAACCTCGTAATAGGTCAATAGGGGTCGAGGCCATCCCCCATTAACCTTACAATCAAAACAAATATTATCTGCAATAGGCCATACAGGCCCTTGAGCAGATAAACATATATAAACATGTTTACTAAGTATCTGCATGGCGGACAGTGTAGAAACTATATGGCTCTGTATTTTGACCGATTTAATTCAGAGGAACTGACAAAATGTCGTGACGCACGACCTCTCGTCTTTTCCCTGAATTTAGTTATGCTTTACTTATGTTTTACTTTTATCAATATCTTTCAAGATTACATTTAAACCAGCATTTACTGTTGATCGCCATAAACATTCAAAAATACAAATTCCTATGTCAAATAACACAATACTGTGTATTTAGATATACTATTTTGTTTCTACCTTACTTACAATGAGAACACACAAAAGAGACGTAAATATATACATATATAGACTATTATGTTTCTACCTTACTTACAATGAGAACACACAAAAGAGACGTAAATATATACATATATAGGTATATATACATATCAGATAGATAGATAGATAGATCGATCGATCGATCGATCGATCGATAGATAGATAGATAGATAGATAGATAGATAGATAGATAGATAGATAGATAGATAGATAGATAGATAGATAGATAGATAGATAGATAGATGGATGGATGGATGGATGGATGGATGGATTGATGGATGGATGGATAGATAGATAGATAGATAGATAGATAGATAGATAGATAGATAGATAGATAGATAGATAGATAGATAGATAGATAGATAGATTATTGATACTACCAAACTATTTACAAAATGGTAGCTTTAATAGCGCTCGTGTTTCCAGTGCAGTCAACTTAGCTCAATTGCCACAGCAGACAATAGGTCACCAGAAACATGATCGCCACTAAAGACTGACAGACAAAACGTTTATACTCTTACGTCATGTACATGCCATACAGGGAATAACATATAAACATACGTGACAACAAGGTTGGTATTACAAAATAATGTTTTTAGGGATACTGTGCAGTCCAAAATTGATAACTGGATCGTTACAGCACATGACAAATAAAATTGCTAGCATATTTATAGTGTGATAATTCTAAAATGGGAAACGTATTGAAATTTTATTTTGACAATATTGTGATATTTTCCTAGGTCCGAAAGATGGGCAAAATATTCATGTTTGGTCTGTCTATTAAAACAGAGAGCGCACATGCTGATCAGTATATCAATACATGCCTACACAGGCACTCTCTGCTTTCGACCTATAATACTCAAGAGGTTGAACTCCTCCGAGCTTGTTGTTCAGACAATTGCTTATTTGGTCAAAGGGAGACAAATGCTGCAGAAGTATCTAGCGAACCGGTGTGACAATCCACCTCTAGCCACGTGCAAAGTCCCAGATATAAAAAAGATGTCACTCAGAGGTGGCCATGCTTCCGTTTAGATGTTGGTTTTGGTGTCTAAAAGTAAGTATTTTATCAAATGGTTGCATTTTTTTGTTTCAGTTCACCTGTATCACTGTGCAAAGGCTAGCATGAGCTAAATGATTTATGCCAGGAGGAGCAAAACAAACTGGCATTCGATATTCGGTGACCGACATGGGTGCAGACCGGTCTACATTTACTGTGCAGGCCGATCTGCATCCATGCCTCTCACACATGGTTACAATACTCTCACTACCGGGTTAGTATATAATTACAATGATCAGCAAGCTATCCTGAGCTTGCGTAAATATTTAAAGTTACTACTTTGAACAATTTATTTTGCTGTCCACCAACAAAACATGTATATACAAAAACGGCAAAAAGGAAAACAGCAAAAAGACAACAGACGGTGTAAATAGCTATTCTTGGCGCGCTCTTAGGTTATTCGCCAATTAGGATATTCGTCTAACACTAATAGGATGTGTGTGTGTGTGTGTGTGTGTGTGTGTGTGTGTGTGTGTGTGTGTTTGGCATTGGATTAGATAGATAGATAGATAGATAGATAGATAGATAGATAGATAGATAGATAGATAGATAGATAGATAGATAGATAGATAGATAGATAGATAGATGGATGGATGGATGGATGGATGGATGGATGGATAGATAGATAGATAGATAGATAGATTTTGAGTATTTCATTTAACCAACATAACTTTCGAGTATTATCTCAATACTATGGAGCACGAAACATAATGGTTGCTTTAACAACGCTCATGGTTCCAGCGCCGCCAACTTAGCTCAATTACCAAAGAAGGCGGTGGGTCGCCGAAAACATGATCGCCATTAAAGATACCCATTACCTCTGCTATATAGCATTAAATGGTATCTTATATCAAAGACAGATACACGCAAGCTTACGCAGGTGTGCGTACCTGCCGTGTCCATGTAGTTAATGAAATCGTAATTAAGCTGTTTGAAGGAAAATAAACATGATTGTATGTTTTGTACAGTTTCCACTTCTTTATTTATAATAAAGAACATAGAAACCGCTCAAAACAGAGTATAATAAGCATGTAAACCCTGATCCCAATCGCCGGCCTTTCCGAAAGCGAAAGTAAAAGACTGGCTTCAGGACACTATATAGCTACACCATAATGCTAATAGGCTAATCAGACTCAATTAAAGTAGTGTCTGCCTTCTTGTCCGCTGATACTACTTCTCGACAAATATTGCAATCAATATGACCCAGATCAGACTGCTTTTATGCAGTCTGATCACGGTTCACACTGTTTGCTGGTCCGAATGAACGTAAAATGCAGTATACATAGTGAGCAGACGGCAGATACCTAGTCAACAACCATTCTGGGAAACCATTATTCAGACCTCTAGATAATTTCAAGATATGCAGATTTTAAATTGACATGTATATTAATGTTGTATAACTATAATCCAAGCATATAGTATGGGCACTCAAAAGGAATCGCCTCAAAGAGACCACTCTGCTGAGTGCTCAGAATATATTCTAAACTTAATAATAAGTAATTACTCAATTTTGATAGTCCCTGAAAAGAAACCTGTATCGCCCCATGAGTATTAGAGATTCAAACATACTGTTTACAGTATAAAGGCTTATAAGGAAGAAATAAGACAAGCAATGACAACCAATAAAATAAATCAATTATATAATCAAGTATGCAATGCTAACCAATAAATAAATCAATTAAGCAGCAGAGCTTCATTACGTTTTTCAAAACATTTAAAAATATATACTGCTAATTTTTTTATTTCATTTTTGTTATCGGACCCCAATAGTTGAACTGTTTAAACATGCATGTTCTTTTTACATAATACGGTTTAATATATTTCTTTCTTTCATCAGTAAAAAGGGAACACTCCAATAGAAAATGATGTTCATCTTCCAATTTGTTGCAAATTTGACACAATCGTTCATTCCTAGGTATTGGTTGCGGTTTATTCCACCTTCCTGATTCAATCAGCAGTCTATGTGATGATACTCTTAATTTTGACATTGCTACTCTATATTGTTTTAATGTTAATGTGTCGAGATATGGCTGAAATCGAAAATTGCAAATATGTCTATAAAATGAAGCTCTACTTGATTCGTTCAATCTCTCATGCCAATTTTGCACAAAGGTATCGCTTAATCTTTGTTTAATAACACTTAGAAAAATATTTACATCTCCCACTCCCTGGGCAATCCAAACATTAAAGAAACCAAGATTACTTAATGTATTTCTGACTAATGATGCCCAATTTTGGATATTAGGTCTGTCGTTGATATCGGTTAGCATCACATTGTATATTTTTTTGATATATTTATGTTCCTCAGCGTGTATTACCTTCAACCAATATCTAATTATAATATAAATTCTACGTGTATAATAATTTGTTATACCTAATTCGCCATATATGAAATCATTTTGGGTCGAGGTTTTTACGCCAAGAAGTTGTTTACAAAATAACATATGAACTCTTTCTATTTGTTTTCCATGACAAAACCCCCATACCTCGCTTCCATAGTTCATTATTGGTGTCACAAGTTTGTCAAAAAGTTCGAGTCTATGTCTTATACTAATGTTAGTGAAATTATAAAGGTAGCTATTAAGCTTATATATAGCTTTCAAGGCTTGTCCTGATAATGTTTTTTGACATGCTGAAAATGATCCTCCCGTAGAAAAAACAATACCAAGATAAGAAAATGTATTCACAATGGCAATTTCTGTTTCATTATAATAGAATTTTAAATTTAAATACGTCTGCTGTCATAATATACAAGCCGCCTTTGGTGTTTTTGAGTGGTACGTTGCAACATAAGTAGGAAAGGCAGCAAAAATCAGGAATCGATACAATCAAGTATCACACCTTACCAAGGATACCACATGGTGAAAATATCTTGGACTTAACTTGTATGATCAATTAACTGGGGAGGCAAATGTTAACTCTATTTATCATATGACGTCGCGTCTGGGAGTGAAATAACGCCATGCAATAAAATCTGTAAACCACTAGTGGTTTATCGATTTACGGGAAACGTTATGACGTCCATAGCAACGTTGCATTCATGATGACAAAATCATAGATTTTACCGTCAGCAATGAAACTTCAAAGATATCTTAATGTCATATGATAAATAGAATCTAACATTCGTGCTCTTGTATTATTGAATTTATTAAACTCGTTGCGAAAAAGAGATAAAATGCTCGGCAAGCCTCGCATTTTATCTCTTTTTCCCAACTCGTTTAATAAATTCAATAAAACATGAGCACTCATGTAAGATCCTCTATTGTTCGAAAAGTCAATAGTAGGCTTATTTTTTTTAACAGACAGTGCAGCTTTTTAGAGGAAAAAACTTAGGAAAGTCATATGCTCTGTACTTATCCAAAGTCACTTAGATTATGCATGCTCATCGTGGTACTCGGGTTTGAACAAACATCTTAGGAAAAACTTCAGATTTGTCAAAACAAACCTGCGTGGTTCATTAAAAAATATTGGCCCTAGATCACGCATTGGTTACTCTGACCTTAATAGTCTCAATATGTTGAATGTGGAATTTAAAATAACTTCGTCTGAGTCATGTGCACAAACTTTCAATGGAACTGGCCCTTCATATCTATCTGAAGGCTTCATCAAAGCGTCTGATGTTCACCATCACTTCACAAGAGGTAGTACTGAAAAAATTGTAGTACCTTCTGTCAGTGGTGTTGCAGCTACAACTTTTTATTATAGTGTAATTAAAGATTGGAACTCTCTACCCTCGGATGTCAAACAAAGTAAGAAAGAGGGCAAAGATCAGGAATCGATACAATCAAGCACCACACCTGACCCAGGATACCAATGGGAAGGTAACAAAGTGCACTTTCAATGGTTTCAAATCTGCTTCAAAACAAATATGTTCTTAAAAGGGTATCCTTTGAAAGCAAAGATTGCACCAAAAGATCTGAAACCAGAGTGTGCATATTTCCTGGGCCAGACCAGCTAGTTTCTGCCATTTAGACTTCATCAGTGACCCTCCAATAGATTCAAAGTTCCACAATAAAACCCATGATCCCAAAGGACAAGAAAATAAAATCTACACTATAGTGAAGGGCAGGGAGACGTTCTACCGCCGTAGTACCTAAGAATTCAACTACAACTTAGAGAATCAGATACCTAAGTTTATCATTGATAGGCATTTAGTATTTCAATGTGTACCTATGATTGTGTACCTCTCCTTACTCTCAATCTTGGGTCTAACCAACAGAACCCCATTGGAAATGGAATCGAGACAGTTCACCGACAAGACAGTTCACCGACACGCATTTTGAAGACAATTCACCGACAGAATTGAAGACAGTTCACCGACAGAATTTAAGACAGTTCATTGACAAATTTCATATTGTATTTATATGGAATGTCACAATTTTCACCATTTATTGATGTTATAATGAACGAATGTCCAATATAAAGCTAATTAAATTACCTATTTGCTATTGCAATATGATTTTATTAGACATGCATACAACTGCATGTTTAGCGATCAATACATTGTCTGTTCAAAAACATCCTATATCACTAACGTTAAATAACTATATAAAAATAAAAAGGTAGGCCTGAACAAATCTGTTTAAATGTTCAAAAGGAATGCTTTGAATTGCTGGCGAATTTCATCAAAAATAATGTGCGCTTGGCTGTGGGATCACATCAATATAGCTACATGTAGCAATCAAATGTCTGTATATTAATCATTAATCAGACAAACAAAATATCGCTTTCTCAACAAACTATATCATTATATCACTTCAAATCATAACTCATCAATATTTCTTCACAACAATCAATTATATTTTCGAGCCATATGTCAATAACGTGATAAAAAAGTGTCGATGAACTGTCTTCAAAAGTGTCGGTGAACTGTCTTCAAATCTGTCGGTGAACTGTCTTCAAAAACCGTGTCGGTGAATTGTCTTGTCGGTGAACTGTCTTGTTCCCATTGGAAATAAGCCTTAGGACTGTCATGGGCTGTCCTGGGTTATTTCAACACTCATACATTTTCCCTATACATCATCTTTCATTGATTTTGTTTGCATTGATTCTCTCACACTCTTGGATCCTTTTTGAGGTACAGCGGTATGAGATATGGATGTAGTGATGTCAGTCATTTTTCATCACCTTAAAATTTCGTGTCTAGTCAAAAAGTGATCTCTTAATATAACAAATGCATCGTGTGATGAATATGTGATACTCTTAATGTGATATTTGTTTCATATATAAGCCAGAGCCATCCCAATCCATTAATAAGTTTTACGTTTTAAAGCATCAAAGTGATTTACTTAATTTTTTAAAAATATTTCAGGTATATACGTATTCCATACCTAGAGTTTTTGGGCAGGGCGCAAAACATCCACTATTGCATTATTTGAGCTTTGTATAATAATCATTTGTTGGATTTTTTGCGCAGATCCGCAAATCCTTAGTAAGGACGTGGAAAATTTTTGCGTACAGGCGCAAAAATTTCTAATGGATAACAAAGTCTTCCAACGCTGGATTATTTGCGCATGTATATGCAAATACTTACTAGAGACGTGGAAGGTTTTTGCGTACATGCGCAAAAATTTCTAATAATGGTTTTGGATAACAGAGTCTTCCAACGCTGGATTATTTGCGCATATATACACAAAGCATGGCCTTAATTGAGACGTCGCAGTTTTTTACGTACCTGCGAGTGATTTTGGATAAGAATGTCTTCCAACGCTGGATTATTTGCGCATATAGACAAATCCTTAATAGAGACGTGGAAGTTTTTTGCATATGTGCGCAGAAATTCCTAACAGTGATTTTGGATACAAAGTCTTCCAGCATTGGATTATTTGCGCATAATATG
Source organism: Loripinus fragilis (assembly GCA_964019695.1). Taxonomy (NCBI): domain Eukaryota; kingdom Metazoa; phylum Mollusca; class Bivalvia; order Lucinida; family Lucinidae; genus Loripinus; species Loripinus fragilis. The sequence continues at coordinate 61,502,428 of OZ026521.1, read as the reverse complement.
CAAATCCTTTATAGAGATGTGGAAGTCTTTTGCCTACATGTGCAGAAACTCGAAAATCAATAGCGATTTGTATATTTCCTGATCAAAATCATTATTAGGAATACCTACAAACGTACGCAGAATACATCCATGTCTCTATGAGGTACTTGCTTATATGCGCAGATAATCCAGCGTTGGACGATCAAAAGCATTATTAGGCAGATCTGAGTACGTACGCAGAATACATCCATGTGTCTAAAATCGAGCATTGGAAGAAACTAATTATTAGGAATATCTGCGTACGTACTCAGAATACATCCATGCGCCAATATTCCAGCATGGAAGACTTTGGTATCTAAATCTATTCACATACGCAAAATTTCCAACATTTCAACTAAGACTACTATATGCGCAAATCATCCAACAGAAAATTTTCATTTTAAGATCAAGATTTTGTATGAACGCAAAAACTCCAACTTTGAGTGTGCAGAAATGATCCAAATAGCTAGTAGCCTTCCGCGTATCTTCGCACAAACTCCAATCCTGTACCAACAGATTTTTTGCGCTGTAGGCATATAATCCATGAAAACAAGCTTCTCAGTACACACAAAAGCAAAAAATCCACCACTGGATGTTTTGCGCCTTGCGTGAAAACTCCAAATTTGGATCAATACATATCCCAATATTTTCTATATTTTAAAAAAAGTGCTTAATTAATGTGATAATTTGTGCTCTTTTTTATTTTTAAGCCTGTACATGTATGTATATGTTGATTTTACCGAATAAACAGCTATCAATCAATCAATCTAAAAAACAACATCACACATTTGTGGATCTTTAGGTGTGGATGCTGCAGCTTGCTTGCAGACCCTTAAATGAAGGCCTCAGGGCTCTGCAAGCATGCATCAGACTCAGGGAGGAATTTCCACTGTGCTATTCCTAGAGGGAAGAACAATTGTAGTATGTCTTTTGGGCGAGTATCATTGAGGGACGCATTGTCTTGGAGCGACTTTTCTTTTGAGCGAGTTGTCCTAATTCCAACCTACTTCGCGGTGGTCTACGCTCATAGTCATAGACAAAAAAATGGAGCAACCGGAGAACATAACAGTCTTCGCCCGTATGCGTAGATAATACTCTGGTATGTGATGGCTTTTATTCACAGAACTCCCAATATGGCCGACACAGGAAAGTTTTGCGAAAGCAGAAACAATTTCGAAAATATTTAACGTAAGAATATAATCTCTTTTCTCCTAAAACTCTTGGAGACACATTCCGAAATTCTAAAACAATAGCGATTAGTCTGTATTTGTGGTGAAGCTATAAAATTTTGTTTGACAGTTGCACAACGGAATTTCACGAATTTTTCCAAGACTGAAAGTCCTGTCTACCCTTTACTTCCTTTTGGAATTATGTTGCTTGACATGAGATCTGAGTTCAATATGGGAATTCAAAATGGGGATTTGGCCAATAAAACTACGAAGTGAAACTTGAGGTAAAAATACCCCCAAAGGTGCACCAGGAAGTCGATCAGTTCAGCAGTACAAGTAGCATTAGTCTAATATAGTCAAGCCTGTTTTATCCTGTGTACAATAGGGGTCAGTCTTGGGAACCGATCCTTTTTCTAATTTTCATAAATGACATACGGATAATATCAAGTCTTCACTTCGCCTGTTTGCAGACGATTGTGTCACATATAGGAACATTCATTGATTGCAAGACTGTCTCATTTTGCAGGAAGATCTTGACAGTTTGGGGGCATTACTCACACAAACAAATCATTCATGAATACATTCTGCATCAGCAAACTTTGGAAAACGTTCAGTCGGCAAAATATCTGGTATAACAATCGCAGAGAATATGGATTGTGGTAAACATATCTCTGATATTTCGTTGTTGTTGTTGTTTCGTCCAAAGCAACTGAGACTTCAGGTTTCCTTCACAGGAACTTGGCTTTCGCACCTAGGAGTACTAAGGAGGTTGCATACAAAACTTTGGTACACCCTAAACTGGAATATGCAGCACCTATTTGGAACCCATATTGTAAAACTCAGATTCAAGAAGTGGAGAAGGTACAGAGGACGGCAGTCCGCTAGACCTGCAGGATTTGGCACAACACTATTAGTGTTGGCGAAATGCTTGATTAGCTGCAATGGCCAACTCCGGAGGCCCGGAGCGATCCATCCTCTCTGCTTTTCTTCCACAAGATTCATTGTGGGACTATGTCTATTGATAAAGACAAGTACTTGATCCCGTCTCAGAGAACAAGAGCCACAGGTCATCACACAACTCACAGTATTGCAGGCCCCAGGCTTATAGTGATGCCCTGAAGTATTCTTTTTCCCCAAGGACTATTCCCCACTGCTCCAACTGTGGTCGCAGCTGAGTCCACAGAGGAGTACAGGGCACTCATTTAAATAACTCAGCCAGAAGGTTGTTTTTTTTCCAAAAAATTTCAAAATTCATTCACCTCTGATAATGATCAGATTCTGATCGACAGAGTATATGTAGAAATAAAGAAAGATCAACTGAATCCACAACCCCAGGAACACTAATCCGGTGCTCTAACCTCCTGAGCTAACTGGTTGAACCAGAGTTCTCGGAAACGCCAAATCCTGCGTTTTTTGTCGCCAACTTTTGGTTTTGTATGCGTACATTTTTCTGCTGGGGATTCTAATTTATGCCAAAAAATTTTCTGCTGATGCGTCTCAAACTCCTGAAAATACATGAAGACGACAGCGGGAGTCCAAATTTGGCTTCCGCCACAAAAAAGATCAGTGCCTCCAATCCAATGCCCCAGGGTTTGTCATAAAATGTCCAGTTCATAAGGTCGGTAAATAACTCTTCTGGCAAAAGAAACAGCAAACAGTTATATAAATACACACAAGTCGCTTTGATTCTACAACGCTTACCAAGCCACAAGCTGCATGATCCGTTGTTGGTCTGTGTTGACCAAATGTGTGATTGCGATAATGTCTTGTCTGCAGTGAAGAGACATCAGCCTAGATAAGTAAATACCCAATTGACCCAAAAGCATATCTTGGGCGCTGAGCGAAGTGTGAATGGTGACCGTGTTGGCAGGATTACTGATGTGTGGCATGGGAAATGCTTGCATTTATGAGTAAAGTCCATGCCACTGGCGTTAACTGACATTTTTCCCCAAAATTCTTAACATACATTAATTCGGAAAGACCAAGAAAAAAACTACCTGTGTTTCTGATGACCCTTGAAAAAAAATACGGTCAGTCTGAATTTTTTTTTTTTGAAGTGTCTATTACCAGCTGGATGGTAATAGAATTTTAAGTCTAGTGCCAGCCAGCTACTGGAATGTAGGTAAGTGGGATAATAACAAACTTTTCAGCAAGTAAAGATGTTCATTTTTAATCTTGAAAGCCAGTGATTTTGTTACCTGCGCATCCTGCATCTTTTACTCATAATTTTGTCTCTGTGATGCAAAGTTTTTATTTCAGCGAGTCCTAGGATGCAATGGTATTGCAAGCTTGTCATGAAATGATGAAAAATAGTAATCTGGACTAAAAGATTGCAGTTGGACTCATTGATATGGGAAACAACGAGTCCCAGGACCCATAAGCCCCAAATTGTAAATGAATCACTAAAAGCATGTAGATTTAGCAATTTATTAAAAAGGCAATAGTTGATTTTAGGCTAGAAAGAAGGTCAGAAATTGTCATAGACTATCTGTCTAAATGTCTGTCTGGCACTTGTTAATAAATGAAACAATTAAGTACATGTACCATCAGTTTAAGCTTTTCATTTTAATAAGGCCAAGTAAAAACTATAATTGTTTTCGGGTAACATGAAATTCAAAAATACAGACATGGAAAGCAGGAAAATATTTTTTATTCTGTTGAAAGTTTTTTTTACATTAAGAAGATGCCAAGATGGGGAAACAAAATGCCAGACCAAACTGGGAAATCCCTTGGAAATCTCCTAAAATGCTTTAAGAATTAGGGGGGGGGGGGGGCAAAAATTAGGCACACAATTCAAAAAAAAATTAGGACCAAAATTCAAAGCTTCTTAGTTCACAGCTAATGTGAACTCTGAAAGATTACTCTCTCGCCCTTTATATAATAGGAACCTCTATATGAGTACTTTTGCAAATATTGAAAACCCAAACGATGGAGTGTCACTGTGATTGTGTTTATCTAAACCTATCCCCACAGCCAGGTTACATGTATATATGACATTATCTTGCTATTCTAGGGAATGGATGAGGCAGCATTGAATGAACTCCTGGAATGTTCAGTTTGCCTGGAGCAACTAGATCACACGAGTAAGGTGTTGCCATGCCAACATACATTCTGTCGGCGGTGTCTCGAGGAGATACATAGCACCAAACATGAACTCAGATGTCCGGAATGTCGTTTCCTGGTGAGTCTTGACCATAACCCTTTCCTTCATGAATATTCATGCAAAGTTCCACCCACTATGAATAATGATATAAATAAATTTTCATGTAGGAACATAAAACAAAAGAAATTACTTGTCAGGTCCAATAGTGTAGGATCAGATTTGTAATATTTGTGTACATTGTACCTAAAATAATAAAAGTGTTGTGTCTTTTAGCAAGACACTTCATCCTCTGCTTAGTATACTACTAGTTCAACCCAGCAAGACCCATCCTGACATGACTGAAAAAAAAGTTGACTGGGATGTAAAGAATCAAATTAACCAAAATAAAAAAAGTTTGTATGTTTGCAGCTTCTTACCCACACAGCTATTTTACCGTCTACCCCAAGCATTTTGTGAATTCCAGTCTGTCCTAAATATCAACATTTTATTTGAGAACAGAAAGAAAAAGTGTTAGAAATTTTAGAACATTTACTATACATGTATGCAGAAAAAAATCTACCTACCTACATGTACCTTTTCTCTCGAACCTCTCGGTAGACATGGCAAATCAATTATTTTTGAAGTTTAACAGATACATGTACAGTAAAACCTGTCTTAAGTGGCCACTTAAAGATAGACAAAACAACGGTCTTAATGCAAAATGGTAGCTTAATGAAGGTCAAAAGTATTGCAGAATGCTCCCCTTGGAGCATTCTGCAATATTTCTGACCTGCATTAAGCGATAATCTGTGTTGAAAACCGAGTTTGGTGTTCTGTTTGAGTGGCCGCTTAAGACAGGTTTTACTGTATATTCATTATCCCAAGGTGGCCAATCACGTGGTCTGCCTGATTAGGTTCACGGAATTTACAAACCAGTAATCGGACATCACATGTAAGGAAAATCGTTCGTAACTTTCGTTATGCTGAGTCGAATTTCAAGCAGTAATGTGCAAAAACACCCTCATATTTTTCTGCACAAAACTGTGTAAAAGTTTCTCCTGGGTTCACTGCAGATTTCCAGATTACTTCGACCAACTGAAGTGTGTACCCAATCACGGAGAATTTTCCGTTTTTTCTTCAGTTGGTCGAGGTAATCTGGGAAAGTACAGCAAACCGATGTGAAACTTTGACTCAGTCTTGTGCAGAAAAATATGAAGGTTTTTTGCACTTTACTGCATGAAATTTGACTGAGTATTACGAAAGTTATGAATGATTTGACTGGTTCAGGAAATATGTGAACCCATCAACCCAATCATGCTTACCACGTGATTGGCCACCTTGATAATCCCATATGCATTTTATTTGATTAGGTTGAGATTCCAGTAGAAGATCTGCCCAGTAATATACTCCTGATACGACTTCTTGAGGGGTTGAAGACTCAAGTTAGGGTCCAAGCTGGGGGCAGAAGAAGCAGAGGTGCAGACCAGGCTTTAGGCTTAAGGGCAGATAACTCTGTTGGGGCTGCTGCTTTTGCTAGACAGCAGCAGCAAAGACAGGTATTTTGAGTCTTCTTGTGTTCAGGTTTAGGACTTTAGTTAAGAGTGCATAACAGAAAAATAATTTTCTTACTTCTCATCCAAAACATATATTCTGGGTACTCAAAAGATATGCTAAATATTATAGGTAAGAATATATTTACAATTTTACGCTGATTTTTTTTTTTTTATCTAAACCTGTGCGTTTACAGAGCATCTTAACTCTTTGCATGATAGGTAATTTTCCATGATATTGTTGTCGTCTGCTGACTTTTTTCAAATTTGAAAGTTTGCTTTTTAAAAAAACTCTTTGAAAGTCTTTCATTAACACTATCAGATTGAGAATGTCAAATGGTTTTGCTATAGTTATCAGCTGACGAAAAAAGTTGCCCTTTGATAAAATCTTGTATTAAATCTTGTTAAGGGAATTTTCAGCAACTACTTACTGGATTTTAACGAAACCTCATGGAAACCTTCTGTTTCAATAGTAAATGTTCATAAAGTCGGCATGAAATGGTCAGATGAATTTACTTGTCAATGAGTTATGGCCCTTCGATAAAATCTTGTTTTAATTTTTGTCCGTGCAACTACTTACCGGTACTGGATTCAGGCCTCCTAGTGAAACCTATTAAACCTATAATTCTGTGTCAAATAAATAAAAACCTCTGTAACCGTTATTTTGCTCATAAAACATGTGAATAAGCTTTATTTTCCTTTGAAACCCTGTATTATTTGCAGAAAAGCCTATAGGATGATTCTTCATGTCCAGTGTTGTTTTTTGTGTGCTTGTAGGTAAATGTGTTGAAAATGTATTTTTGAAATAGCTACTTGTGCTGTTTTGTTTTCTCATGACCCTTATCATGGGTGCTGTACATCTGGAAATTTAGAAAAAAGTCTCTGTTGCCGAGTCCAGTATTATAGTTAACTCTTTGCCAACTGGGAAATTTTCCCGCTCTTTTGTCATCTGCTGATTTTTTTTAGAATCAACTTTTTCGAAAAATTCTTTAAGGAATAATATCAGAGTGTCAAACAGTTTGGATCCAGATTAGGCCCTACATTCTGTTGGACCTGATCTGGGTCCAAACTGTTTGCAAAATTTATCAGCAGACGTCACTAGGAGATAAAGAGTTAAATTACTTTGGTTGGAGTTCATCATAAAGAAGCTCCAGTATCTTAAGAAAGCTGCAAAATGTGATTGAATTGTGTAAAGTGACTAGTCACTGAGCTGTGTCCTTGAGCAAGACACTATTGGCTGTTAATACTGGTTCAGCCTAAGAAGACAGGAAAACATCTCAATATGACTGAAAAATGTTGACTGGTATGTAAAGCATCAAAACAAACAATAAATAATGCAGTTTGGAACCAGCGCACTTGGCTTGGCAGAGGTAAGCTGATCTTGATCTGCTCTGTTGTAAAAAAAAATATAACCAGGTTGAGCAGGGCATGGGTTAACCAATTTAAGCCTAGCTTCCTTTTTGTGGGACATAGGTAAACTGTGTAGACCCAGATTAGCAGCGTCTGATCAGGCTCTCCACTGTTTGCTAACAGAACGGTCTATCAAATTTTGAATAAAACTGAAAACATGCTACCCAGCAGCCCATAAAAGTGAAAGGGGCTTGGCAAGTCCATTCGGCTTAAATGGGTTAAGCATGGGTTAAAGTTTTCAGGATTAGTCCTGAATTCAGGATTTTGAGGCTGACTTTCTTTGGAAAGTCAGCCTCAAAATGCTGAATTAGGCAAATTATAATCGCTTTTCTGATATATGTGAAGATTATATAAGATAATTTATCATTTAAACTTGAAATTATTATTTGTGTGTAGGCATACTGCAAGTTTTAAGTTATGAATCGCAAAAGTTCAGGATTTTGGAAATTTCAAACTTTCACCCATGGTTAAGCAATGTTATTTTATGTTTCAGATTCCTACACCAAGTACATGTAGACCCTGTGCAGAAGCTCTGTTTAACTATGAGGGAAAAGACCCAGGGTAGGTGCTTTGTTAACTCTTTGTATGCTGGGTAATTTTTCATCCTTTTGTCGTCTTCTGACTTTTTCAAAATTAACTTTTTTTCAAAATTAACATTTTTAAAAAAAAAGCTTTCAGGAAGACTATCAGTGTCAAACGATTTTGATCCAGACTGACATTCTATCCAGGACCCTAGATAAGAGTGCGTAACTGAAAATTATTTTTCTTATTTCTCAAACAAAAATATTACAAAAAATCTTTTCAGGAATACTATCAAGGGTGTCACACGGTTTGGATCCAGATCAGGCCCGATGTTTTGTCGGGCCTGATCTGAGTCCAAACTGTTTGCAAAGGTTATCAGCAGACGACCAAAGTCGTGGCGTGGCTAGCAAGGAAAGAGTTAATAAGTATATTAGAGAATGGTGAAGGTCAATCTACACACACTAGTCTTTAATGAAGCGAACATGTCAGAAAATGCTAGGGAAATAAAATTCTTTCAAGATCAGGGAATTATCTGGCAATTTTATGATATGCCAGGGAAAGACTTGAGTTCATTTCAGTTTGTTATGCATCTGCCAGAAAATTGGCTAGGACATTAAGTGTTACCCTTGTCCGTATGTCTGTACGTCCATACCTACGTCACACCAACAACATACTCTCACTAAGTCATGTTGTGGATCCCAATTTTTTTTAACATGGAATTGCACAAAATAATTATAGGAAAATGACCATAAATGGTCATTTTCCAATTATTCCTTTGCAAAATTGCCCCTTTAAAGCATGATTTATTTATCTGTAGTTATCATCATACACCCTTTTCTATGGACCTTAAACATGCCATTTTAAAGGGACTGTCTGTACTTCAATTAGATTGTTTGTTTTCAGGGACCTGTCCTTTAAGAAAGGTGATACGGTGTACTTGCCATTTTATTAAAGGGAATGCACTTCAATTAGATTGTTTGTTTCAGGGACCTGTCCTTTAAGAAAGGTGATACGGTGTACTTGCGAAAACAAGTGGACGAGAACTGGTACCATGGAGAAATGAATGGTCAACATGGATTTTTTCCTGCAACATATGTAAAGGTTAGTTGTGGTATTCTTGCAATCTTAATACAGTAAAACCTGTGAAAAATTGCCACTCTCAAAAAGACCGAAAATTGGTTTTCAAGACCAATTATCGCTTATTGCAGGTCAAAAGTATTGCAGAATGCTCCAAGGGGACCATTCTGCAAAACTTTCAGCCTGCATTAAGCTACCATTTGTCATTAAGATCTTTGTTTTGTCTATTTTTGAGTGGCCCTTTTACACAGGTTTTATTGTACTTGTAAAATTGATCTATCTCCAAGAATGTATGTCTATTAGAGGCGTTTAGTTAAGAGTGCATAACGAAAAAATAGTTTTCTTTATTTCTCAACCAAAACATATGTTTTGGGTACTCAAAAGAACCTTCTCAATGAGATGGTTCTTTTGAGCACCCAAAACATATGTTAAAACTGTTGGATTAGAATATATTTACGATTGTACGATCAAAAATTGTGCTTATCTAAACCTGTGCTATTAAAAATGTCTAATATCTTGATGCATGAATCAGTTGATCTGTTTTCACACCTTTTATCGAGGTGGCTAGAAAGATATTTTATAAAATCAAGAATGCTTTTTTGCAGCTTTCTTGTGATTTTGATTCTTCCCGTCTCCTGAATATGCACATGAGCATACTATGTAAACTTATCATATGTTTTACTGTGCAAATATTACAGGCCTTTAGTTAAGAGAGAGTAATTAAGAATTAAGTTTCTTATTTATTAGCCAAAACATATGTAGTTGGTGCTCAAAATAGTGTGTAATTAAAACTTATTGTTTTTCTTTATCATCAGAAATATATGTTATAGGCACTCTAAAATACCGTCTCATTTAGATCACCAATAATAAACATTGAGCCCTTTAGTACTCTATAATAACGCCTGTTGAAGGGTTTGAAATATCATGTATTTGAAATAAAATATGAAAAATGGAGCATTTGCTCCTATAGAGCAAATGCTCCATTTTCCATTATTTTTTCAAAAGTATTCAAAGCTTGACTTAAATATTTCTTGAATTTTTTCAATGTTGTCTAACAATAGAAAATGATGTAATGATCTAAAAATAGCTTAACCACAATTTTACACTCAATTGTTTTTATGCAGGTGAAAGTAGCACTGCCAGCGACATTACCCCAGTGTGTAGGTCTCTATGACTTTGAAGTGGACGAGTCAAAAGAGAAAGATTGCCTGCCATTTAAAAAGGTAAGACATATCACAAAAAATTGGACTTGGGGTGTATGGCTGCCAGTACTTATTCATTGCTAGCTAGCCACCTTTTTGAAAAAAAATAAGTCTAAAATTAGTTTGCCATTTAAAATGAAGAAGACATTGTATATTGCCAGAGTTTTACTCCTGGTGTTTGTACTGCTAAGTAGCTATAGTTAAAACTTCCTAATTGCAAGGTAGCCACAATGATTTTTAAGTGATGTGTTTAGATAGAAAAATTGCCTGCCTTAACCCTTAAAGCGCCAATCACCACTGCAGCAGATGACAAATTTTGTGACATCTTTCCTAATTTTCGAAAAAAAAATATGGTATGATATTACATGAGAATTGTCTGCCAGCAGACAATTCTAATGAAATATCATGCCTTACTTGTTATTTTTGAAAAAGCAGCAAAATTTGAAATTGTCGTCTGCTGCAAAATGTAGGTGGCACTTAAATGGTTAAAAGGCAAAATACACCAGGCACTCTTTTCTGAATTCAGTGTATCCCAATTTTTCTTCAACTTTAGTAGGTAGTAGGAACTATCCCTTGTTCACTAATTACCGGTGTATACTAATTACCGGTGTATTCCGTTTCCTCCAAATGACTGTCCCGTGCGATATTATTATTCGAAATTTTCCACTCAACATTGTTTACAATGCATTTTTCTCTCATATATGCATATTTGTGGTGATATTAGTTACCATGAATGAACGACAAAAAGTATTTCATTGTAAGAACATTGTGACTTATATTTTTTCACCTACATTAAAAAATGGTATACCTTACAAAAAACAGGCAAAGAAAACATAACACGCTTTCAGATAGGCCCTTTACTACTATCATTTTCAGGTCTGGGGAATCTCGGAAACACGCGATCAAAATTATCGCTCAAATGCGCGACCACGCTTGAGATTGGCAGACTTGCTAACAGAGGTAGTTATCCTACAACTGCGTCGCGGTTCTGAGCGATAGAAATTCGATTATTGGTTTATCATTTTGGCCTGTTTCCGCTGATTCGATTGTTTTTTTTCCGGATGCATGCGGACCAAGGGGTGCGAAGCTAAACGGTAAACAGACGAAATTTTCTGGAAAAAAATCACAAAATTGAACCCTCTTCTGACAGAAACCCGTAATTTTTTTTCGTACCATTTTTACATCAATTTTATCATTGATTTGTGGCCGAGGTTCTGATGGTTAAATATTTATTTGTAATCTTTTATTTGTGTGTTGTAATGTTTCTGAAACTAGGGCACCAACTCGCAAAAGGCGAGACATGTTGTGCTGGTCGTCGCGGGATTGCGCGATATAAACCGGAAGTTGACCACCAAACTTATTTCCCCTGATGACGTTTAGATTGATTTCCCTTTACATGGGCAGTCCGCGATCGCGCATTTGAGCGATAATTTACGATCGCATGTTTCCGAGATTCCCCAGACCTGATTTTGAAGGTCACTAATCCTTTCAATATAGAAACCCATCACATGTAGAGTTTTCTACCCGAGATAATTTTCAAGAGCATTTGTTTACATATACATCATTAATAAAAAACAACGGGTATTCAAAATATCGGCCAGGGTAGCCCAATCTAAATTAAGTTTACAGCAAATTAAACTTTATTTTGAAGCATATATCGTTTGTTTTCATTAAAGGAGTGAATAAATATTTGAACAAGACGTTATTTATTGGTTTCTGTTAGATAGTTTGTTTTATAGACTGTCTTAAACAGTAAGTACAGCGGTAATTAGTAACACCAGTATACCAGAATTCGAGTTATGAAGAGTCTACTGAAGCACATTTGGACAGATGCTATGAACACTCAACTTCGATAAACTTAAAGGCTCATAGAATTACAAAATTCTATAACCTTCTATATTTACATTCTCAATGTATCAACCTTAGATGAAACCATAATTCCTACTGCTTGCATTTCCCAATGCAAAGCATTGAGCAGTCACATGGTCTAGACTGTGCCTCTAGGTGGAGTAACATCAACGTCAACCAATAGCTTTCTTTGTTTATCAACATTTGCATGATGTCATTCACGTATCGCCACAATGTTATGTACAGGACTTTAGTTCGCTGGCTGTTCCAACACCTCCGTTACAAATAAAACAATTCATTTTCAAGGATAACAAATGACTTTGGGTGGAAGACAATTTAATATATTTGATTGATAATATAAAATGTAAATATAAGGATTGAAATTCAGATTTTTAGCTTGCACTGGATGATGCAAAACATTAGCATTTTAATGTCTCTGAGAAGCCCTTGGGCTTCACAGACATTAAAAAGCCTAATGTTTTGCATCATCCTATGCAAGCTTAAAATCTGCATTTCAATCCTTTAATAATTGAGCTGCTGTCCACCAAAAGGTACAAGTTGGCAAGTTTGCCCATCAAAGACTCAGATAAAGCCTGTCTTATCAGAACCTTTGATGGGTGCTGTATAGGTAACCAAGGGTCCATTGTTTCTTCAGACAGAACACTAAGACTGTGATTAGACTCTCCAGATGCCCGGATTCAGGACTTTAGTTAAGAGTGTGTAGCGAAAATTCAATTTTCTTATTTCTCAACCAAAACATATGTTGAGGGTACTCAAAAGAACCGTCTCAATGAGACGGTTCTTTTGAGTATCCAAAACATATGTTAAAATTGATGGATAAGAAAATATTTACAATTTTACGCTGTAAATTTTTGCTTTTCTAAACCTGTGCAGACTGATTTGAATCTTCTATGTACACAAATGCCAACTTGTACTTTATGCTAGATACTGGTTCATGTATTCCAGGATGAGACGGTGACTGTGATACGACAAGTGGATGATAACTGGTTGGAAGGGAAAAAAGGGGACAAGATTGGAATATTTCCCGTCTCATTTGTAAAGGTACAGTAAATATTTTAAAATTTCGAACACTTTTCTTTTTCTGTTCTCAAAATAGATATGGGTTATCAAAGTTGAAATTCGCAAAGTACTTGTCCGAATTACAAACAGGGAAGATCCTGATCAGACTGCTCTGCGCTGTTTGTATAGGCCATTTTGGCCGGCAACTAGTGTTCAAAGTTTTAGAACCCCTTTCTCTTTCTTTCTCCAGCTTTAATGCTTTGCATACTGGTTATAACCCCCCCCCCCCCCCCCCCCCCCCCCCCCCCGCAAACTTTGTTGATGGTGGGTATACTGTTTTCACGTTGTCTGTCCGTCCGTCCGTCCGTCCGTAACGTTTTGTTTCCTCAATATCTTGAAGAGTCATAGCTGGATTTTCATCAAACCTTGCAAACATGTTCATATACGACGCAAGACAAATACTTTGGATGAAAAAGTAAGGGCTAGGGGCCAAATCTATTAGAGTTATTTCCCTTTGTAGTTCTAAATGGCTTTTTAATATAGGGTTTTATGCTTATGCTATTATAGGCCATACACGTGCCTATCAACTCCTACCACAGCTTTTGATGG
>OZ026521.1:61413567-61488721 GCA_964019695.1 Loripinus fragilis | reverse complement strand
GGTTGTTGCTGCAGCACGTAAAAGAGAATCAGCAAGACAGAGTATAGCACTGACACAGTTGAAGGGCTGTAAACTGCGGAGCTACAATGTAACGCTGTCTGATGACAAGCAACTGTGTCTTATCATAGGTATGGCGATCACTAATGATGGCAGACGACTACTGGTAGATAATTTGAACAACAAAGTGATAATGTTCTCCAGAGACAGGAAACTGTTCTCCCGGGGCATGAAGTTATTATCTTCTCTGTCATTGTCAGATCATCCCCGTGATATAGCTGTTCTCAGTGATCAGGAGGCTGTAGTTACAACAGATAACAAGTCACTGGTGCTACTGGATATCTCTGGTCCTCACGTAGCTATCAATACTATCACTAGAGTGTCTTATGATGTAGCAGGCATCAGTAAGTACGGGAAGAAACTTGCTGTTACCAGTAATAATCCTAATACTCCCTCTGTTAAACTGATAGACAAGACTGGTAGAGTCTACTGGTCAATGCCTACTGATGATCAGGGACAGTCGCTATTTAGCACTCCTCCGTACGTGACCAGTGACATTGAAAGAAACACCGTTACAGTTACAGACTGTGGGAATAATACTTTGACAGTATTAAATGGTAACACAGGTGATGTCATCAAGAGAAGTAGTGTAAAAGATAAGTCTCCCGCAGGTGTTACTACTGGACCATCTGGTAACATATATGTTTGTTACAAATATACACGTAAGGTTGCTGAATTGACAGGAGACCTGGCTGAAGAGAGAATTCTCCTGTCTCAACAGGATGGTCTGGGTGATGGACCATTGGCCATAGCATATGATAAGAGTTGTGGTCAGTTGATCACATCTTATCGTTTTCATAATAGTGTTGACGTCTTTGATCTCTCATAGTTGAAGACAATTGAACTCTCCCGTCTATACAGGTTGGTATATGTGAGCGAACACTGTCCTTATCATATGATCACATCTTATAGCCGGTTCTGCAGTGATCGCAATAGTGTTGACGTCTGGGAACTCTCATAGTTGAAGACAATTGAACTCTCCCGTCTATACAGGTTGGTATATGTGAGCGAACACTGTCCTTATCATATGATCACATCTTATAGTCGGTTCTGCAGTGATCGCAATAGTGTTGACGTCTGGGAACTCTCATAGTTGAAGACAATGGAACTCCCCCGTCTATACAGGTTGGTATATGTGAGCGAACACTGTCCTTATCATATGATCACATCTTATTATTGGTTCGGCTGTAATAGCAATAGTGTTGACATCTGGGAGCTCTCATAGTTGAAGGAAATTGAACTCTCCCGTCTGTACATGTTGGTATATATAAACGAACACTCTCTTTATCGCTTGATCAGAAAAATACCGACTGCAATAATAATGATATCTGGAAAAACAAGACAAGACTTGATCGTGTTAATTAACCGAATTAAAAGCAAGGTGTCCTTTTTATGGGGAACAGTAAACAGTGCAGACCCAGATCAGACGCCGCATAACGCGGCGTCTGATCTGGATCTGCACTGTTTGCTTCCAGCATGTTCTATCTAAATTAAAAAAAACCCTCACCAATCCTTTGCATGGAAATCGACTAATCCAATAAATAATATGGGACATTCCATTCGGCTTAAATGGGCTAAACATGACGTATATCATATACATCAACCACTACAAAGAGACATTAATTTACATAAATGATAATTGTTAAAAACGGTTTAATTGTGCGCAAAAATCAAAGTCGTAAATCATCTTGTGTACCTGTGAAGTCTGTTCAATGTCATCGCTTTTGCCTGTCTAAACAAGATGATAGATATATACGTGCCACGTCCATTTTTATTCAAGAAAACTATATGTAGCTTAGCTTGTTACTGTGTCACATCCGAGCAGTCTGATCAGCGCCATTTTAATTTGTTGTCAAAATTTGATTAAGTCTCTGTAGCTGAGCTTGTTACCTGGTCGCATCTATGTAGTCTGATCAGAGCCACTGTAATTTCTTGTCGAAACATTGTAATAGATATACATACATGCTGCGTTCAGTCTGCTGGCAGACAATCCACATATAGTGTTGAGCCTTATTTAGATAAAAAAAAAACCAAAGCATGGTATCACAATATTTGATATGCTTTTGGGCCTTGCAACATAAAATTTGTAGATGACATTTTAAACTATGTTGCTGCGTTTCCTCTTTCATTGCACACCAACGGGTCAGACCTTAGACTTTGGACTTATCTATAAAGGAGATGGTTGGGGTTTGATGCTGAGTTTATGGTCAGGCCCAGCGAGATTGAACTGTTGGATTTCATTTGCTAGGGATTTCAGTTGTGTATACTATTAAATCCATATCTTTTTTTTGTTATTTATATCTTTATTTAGTCTTCCAATCAAATAGTACAATTCTATGCATAACACTAAACTATATACAATCATTTAATTGTAACGATTACCAAGTGCATAAATAGGAGTGTCAGACTGGCAGGCTTAACGATGACCATTTTAAAAAAAGAAAGAAAGAAGGGAAAAGTAAAAAAAAAACGATAGAAAAGGGAATATGTGACGGTGACGCATACATCATGTAGGAATTTTATAGTCTGATGGTTCATTTATGACCTTATATATATATAGTTATATATTTATAGATGTTCAGAGTCTGGTCAAATATCTAATAGTTCATATATGCTCAATTTCAGGTCTCTTTAGAAAATAAGAGTCATATTTATGGAGTATTATTTTTAAAGCTTAAATTCTCAACATTGATTTTATATGAAAAATAATTATTCTGCATAAAAAAACATAACCATTATATAACAGCTTTTGTGATTTGGAGTAGTTGCCGTTTTTTTTCCTGTGAATCTCTAGTTTATCTTTGAAAAATGCAATGTGTTCTACTATAAATCCATATCTTTGTTTTATCTCCTTTTTATATCTTGATTAGTAAGTACTAAGAGATGATGCACCAATAAGTTAGGGATTCCATGCAAACTAAAAATCTACATATCATTACCAACATCTGAATTAAGTGTGAGATTGGTATGTTGGAGCCCTCCAGTAATTTTCTGTTCCTTACAGTCTTGTGGTCACCTTTTTTTTGGAAAGAGCTGATCTATTGGCTTTTCCGATATGGTGTCCTGGGTCAGGTGAGGTACTTGATTGTATCGATTCCTGATTTTAGCCTTCTTCCTTACCTTGTTACATTGTATCAGGTGGCATCCATGTGATTTTATTAGTGTCATTGCTATTTACTGTCTAACCATTATGATAACTATACATATCATATAACCAATTGTTCAATATTCTAGCAAGTCTCTGAAACTGAATAGATACAAAATGTAGTTCCAGACAGTTTTTCTCGTTGATGCGTGGTGTTAATTTACAGTGATAACCAGAATATACTTTCCAAACAACGAAGTATGCCAATCACGTCGCGTTGATGCGTAGGCTGATCCTCTGTGTGTGTGGGGGGTGTGACATTAAGTAATTATTAAAATTAAGTCAGTTTATGAGATTCTGGTGCTTATCACACGTGTGAGCAGTGAATACTAAAACGAGACTGCGCATCTGTGCAGATACATCAGAACCTTCGCTGCTTACACTTAAAGTATTTGGTCATAGATAAAGGATCAGACCAAAATTTAGGCTTCTAACCCCACCATATAGCTGTGCATGCAAGTTTAACGAGTGACTTTACATATATGTGATAAATACTGGGAATTCAGAAATTTTCGAAAGAATTTTGTTTTCGCCAATAGCGTTAAGACATATTTGCGACGTAAACATTGTGACTGGATCATGATTTACATACCTCAGTAAATGGCAGAATGATTTTGGCATGGTGTGAGGGTTTTATTTTCACAAAACTTCGCAGTCGCGAAGTTTCGCGAAAATAATATCCTCCCGAAGATTTCTGAATTTTCAGTACTTAAAGCTCATGATCTGACCCATTTATCGAAAGTTTATTGCGGGAAAATTGTCATTTTAGAACCTAAATAGTATGGTTTAATTTACTTTACATATATGTGATAAATACTGGGAATTCAGAAATTTTCGCAAGAATTTTATTTTCGCAAATACAGGGTGGGTAGTCACGTGGTTTTTGCTTGGATACACTGTATGGATGTTCGAATACACTGTACGGACATTCTGATCGAATATAGGTAGATTTCTCAATGTTTTCTCATCTATACCCAGAAAGTTATACATCATTTTCCAGCCCACATTTTCCCCTATCAAACGCAACCAGGATAGCATCTTTAAGCTTCTTACTTTGAGTACTAACTCTGTCACAAATGTTGTCCGTACAGCTTATTTCGAAGTTCAAGCCCGATCTTCGCAGCTAAAAATTTTGTGACAGAGTCTGTACTCAAAGTAAGAAGCTTTATGCGGATATCCTGGCATCGTTAGATCGGGAAAAATGGGGACTGGAAAATGGTGTATAACTTTCTGTGTAAAGATGAAAAAACACGCAGAAATATCTACTTACTTTTGCTTAAAACATCGGTGTGGAAAGAAGTCCGCCATTTTTCCGTACAGTGTATCCTAACAGAAACCACGTGACTACCCACCCTGAAATAGCGTTAAGACATATTTGCAACGTAAAAATTGTGACTGGACCATGGTTGACGTACCTCAGAAAAGGCAGAATGATTGTGGCATGGTGTGAGAATTTAAGTTTCGCGAAAATAATACCCCCATCTCCCGAGCATTTCTAAATTTTCAGTACTTAAAGCTCATGCTCTGACCCATTTATCGAAAGTGTATGATGGGAAAGTTGCCATTTTAGAACCCAAATAATATGGTTTAGTTGACTGAGATAAGAACCATTATTTCAAAATGACACCCTCTTATTTGGTATTAGAAGCCTGGTGCATGTTCTTTGAAGAGTGGGTCATACACTTTGGCGATTATATATGGGACTTGTCGTGAGAAACCATGCATGACAGGTTTATGCACAATCATAATCAGCCACAGAAGCTCGTACTGACCAGAGAACGAATAACAAAAGAAGCTTATCAGACTGCGCGGATGCTCAGGTTGGTCTTCGCCTTTATTGTTTGCACACAATAAAAGAGACAAGGCCCACATACTGCCTTGACGAGTTTAAAAAGTTTTACCTTGACTTATCAACTGTTTGAATTTAAAAAGAAATCAATCGAAGAAGGAGATATAAAAGAAATAGATTTTGACATCAAAATAGTGGAATTATCATAGCATATATTTTGACATCAAAATAGTGGATTTATCATAGCATATATTTTGACATCAAAATAGTAGAATTATCATAGCATATATTTTTACATCAAAATAGTGGAATTATCATAGCATATATTTTGACATCAACATAGTGGAATTATCATAGCATATATTTCGACATTAAAATAGTGGAATTATTATAGCATATATTTTGAAACGAAATGTTGAAAAAACTCGAAAACACATCCTCTAACTCAAGATGTACTGACATAAGTAGATACTTTGGGCTATCAGTATTTTAGATATCCAACAGTTTAATTTAATGGCAAATGGTGGTTAAATATTACAGTTTTTGCTTATTTATAAGTTAGTTTTATTTTATGACGTGATGTCATTTCTGGGAATTATATTCCATAGAATTGAGTATCTCCCGTACAGAAGACCAAACCATACAAAAACTTACACATGTATGCAACTTGATAACACTCAAAGGTCTATATATTAAGTAACATTAACTAGCGAATTATTTTGAGGTTAGCATCAGGATTTGTCAACCCATGAACAGTGATGTTCACGGAGGCAAAGCTGACTCGATAACACACTAATAGTCTATATGTTAAGTAAAATTACATGTGTATAACTGATGCATTCTTTTGAGGTTAACATCAGGATTTGTCAAAGTAAGTAAGGGTGCAAAGATCAGGAATCGCTACAATCAAGCACCACACCCGGCCCAGGATACCAGTGGGAAAGTGACAAACTCACAGTTAGACACCACAAACGAGAGCCAAGAGGTCAGCCCTTTCCCAGCAGGTGAGAACAAAGCACATATAAACAGACGTGCACAAGAAATAGCAAACACAAGACAGAACAAAAACATAAAAGATCCACAAAAGAAGTACCGCCTTGGAACGGTCAGTAAAACATTTTACTGGAGGGCTTAAACGGGTTTAACGGCGCCAACCACACCCTTAATTCAGATGTGGATCAAGACACATAGATATTTGGTTTGCATGAAAGACTCCTAACTTATCAATGCATCATCTCCTAAACATATAAATCAAGATATAACAAGGAGATAAAGCAAAGATAAGGACCTAACAGTAAAAAACTGAATGCCGGAGCAAAAGAATTCCAACAGGTAAACCCCAGTGGGCCCAACAAACAGCCAAAGCATCAGGCCCCTATCATCTCATCAATAGATAAGTCTTAAAGTTGGAACCATTATATAGTCTTAAGTCCGACCCACCGGCGTGCAATCACAGAGGAAAGCAAAGTTCCCAACCGTGATTGGGTTGACCACCAAGCATGCAGTCTGTTGCAATACATTAATGTTATAGCCAATCTTTTTATAATGGGAAATTATTTTAATAAACTGCGCTGAAAAATTGCTAGAGCCAGCAATTTTCTTCAATTTATACACCAAGTCACCATAGAAATCAGGTTCCGAAAGTCCTTGGCGCAAGAGAGATTTAAGTCCAACTTGGAATTTAGAAATCAAATCATAGTATCGTCTTTAAAATTTTGAAAATGTTTAGCGAAGTTTATGATACCGATAACCTTGTTTAAGAAGTTTCTGAGTTAACAATTTATTGCAAGTGTTGAAGTCAGCAACATAGCTAGATGCTCTAGCAAAACGAATGAGTTGAGAGATATAGACCCCATAGGATGTAGAACGAGGAACATCACCATCTAAAAATGGGAAATTGCCAATTTCAAAATCAAAGTCGTCACGTTTATCATAAATTTTGGCAGAAACAATATCATTATAAATTGACAAATGCAAGTCTAAAAATGCAGCTTTGGTATCAGAGGTATTAGCTTTATTCAGTTGGAGCTCTGAAGGGTATATTTGACTTACCATATTGTCAAAATAAACATTATTAATATTTAAAATATCGTCCAAATATCTGGAAGTAGTGTTAAACGTATCAATAACATCAGCCTGCTTATCATCAGAAAGAGACATCATAAAGTCCCTCTCATAACAAAACAGGAATAAATCTGCAACCAGGGGAGCACAATTAATGCCCATAGGAATCCCAACTACTTGTCTATAGAGCTTGGTGCCAAATCGAATAAAAATGTTGTCCAACAAAAAGGTCAGCGCATCACATACATTTTGACACGACCATGCATGATATTTTTTAGGTTTTTCTGAAGTAAAAATGCATTTCTGTCATTACATGCAAGGTAAGGAGAGCCTTCTCTCTGGAAGGTTCTTTCAATAAGATCAATAAGTTTATCTTTAATTAAATTATGAGTAGTGTAAAGAGTAGAAAAATCATAAGTAGACAAACTGGTTGCATTGAAATCTCTAGCTTTAAGTTTATCTTAAATTTCACCTGAATTTTTAATAGAACAAAAAAAGTTTTTATCGGATCTCTCATATACCTTTTCACAATAGTTGATAACATGTTTTTTTAACAGCTGTAAGACACAAGGTTAACAATTTAGAAAGTTCTGTTGTCGTACAAGAACTAGAATTAGCAATAAATCTTGCTTTATAGGGTTTTTATGGAGTTTAGGTAACCAGTATAACGTAGGAACTTTGTCTTGATTTTCTTTAGCTTTGACACCAAAATGTAGGGCTGTATGACAACCATTCCCATCAACAATCACCCTCTTATTTAAAGAAGGCTGCAGTTTATAGACCTTAGTGTCAACAAGCTCACGTTTAAAAGTATTAATATAATACAATCGTCAAACAACTAAACCATTGTTACCAGCTTTATCTGCTGGAACCAAAACATAGTTCATATGAAAATCCTGGATACCTCGTTTAAGATGACGAAAAGAAGATTTAGGTTTAGGGGGTAAAAGATGTGTATTGCGAGAGTAAAATGAAATACAAGTATCAATAATTAAAAAAAAAAATTAATCTACCATTCCTTCAAGGCATCAGGTTCAACATTTTCCCGTTTGCACCAACGATTACTAAAGTCATTTAAAGAAGCAGCGATCTCTCTATGACATTTAGAGAAATCAATATTAGAAGTAAATCTATATTTAGGACCTTAAGAAATAATATTACGAACTCTAGTGTCAGGAATGCATTTAGATTACCTGTTATACATGCCCTGCAGAGGGATATAAATAATTAGAATTTTGACTATCTCAGGAGGCAGGAGTATTGGAATCTATATCTATATCATTTACAATTTTATTAAAGTTAAATATAGTAGACCTAATTGGTTTGTTATATTTATAACAAATGATAGGAGTTTCAGAATTTTAGTAATTTGGAAAAGATGAAATCACTAAAGTATCCTTGAAGATACTATGTATATCAATAAACTCAATACCTTTGTTAATGAATGGAATTTTGATAAAATGTCGTTTATGGTTGACCTCAGAATCGATATAAGGACTAAGCAAATGTTGAACATAATAACTTGTAAGGAGTGCTGCTTTATATAATTTGTTTGCTCTATCATAAAGTTTATTAGCCTCTAGCTCTAAATTACGTAAAGCTGAGATAGGCAAGGAACTTAAAAATGAAAGTAAGCCATGCCGACATGATTAGTTAAAGCCAAAGAAATATCATTTAGAGAAGTAGTTAAGCGTTTTTCAGTACAAATTTTGCGCTAAGTGTTGCCATTTTTAGCTCACCTGAGCCGAAGGCTCATTGGTGAGCTTATAGTATACCAGTGACTCCGGCGTCCCTCGTCCATCCGTCCGTCTGTCCGTTGTCCGTCAACATTTTCAAACATCTTCTTCTCTGTAACTACTGGGCCAATTAAACTCATATTTCATATGGAGACTCCTTAATATAGGGGAAAGGAAGTTTTTTAAAATGGTCCTGGTCACATAACCAAGATGGCCGCCACGCCCATATATGGTAAAAACCCTTAAAAAATCTTCTTCTCCCGAACCAGAAGGCCGATGACCTTGGGACTTGGTATGTAGCATTGGGGTTGTGGGGCCTACCAAGTTTATTCAAATGATGATCCTAGGTTGACCTCGACCTACTTAACGTCGAGGTCAAATTTGCTTCCTAATGCATTTAAATGGGAAAATTTCTGAAAAGTTGATATTTTTGAAAACTGTGGAAGATTTAGTCATTATTCTTACTTGATATGTTTAATCTAATGAGACAATGGCTATTAATAAGTTCCAAAGGTCAAGGTTGACCTTTGACCTTTCAGCTTAGGTCGCTCATATTGGAGTCCCATCAATATATTGCAACATAGTTTTCTCACAAATCATTAGCCCAATTGAACTCAAATTTCACGTGAAAGTAAGTAAGGGTGCAAAGATCAGGAATCGATACAATCAAGAACCACACCTGACCCAGGATACCACTGGGAAAGTGACAAACTCACAGCAGACACCACCGATGAGAGCCAAGAGGTCAGCCCTTTCCCAGCAGGTGACCACAAAGCACATATAAACAGACACGCACAAAGATATAGCAAACACAATACAGAACAAAAACACTAAAGATCCACTAAAGAAGCACCGCCCCGGAATGGCCAGTAAAATATTTCACTGGAGGGCTTAAACCAGCCTCACGGCGCCAACCTCGCCCTTAACTCTGATGTTGACTAGGACACACCTGGGAAAGTGACTAAACACAACACACACGACAGCCAAGAGGTCAGCCCTTTCCCAGCAGGTGACCACAGGGCTACACAGAACTCCTTATGATAAGTTAGCCAAAATTTATGCAAAATATTTTGGTCACATGACCAACATGGCAGCCACACCCATATATGGTAAAAAATATTTAAAAATCTTCTTCTCCAGAACCAGAAGGCTGAAGACCTTGAGACTTGGTATGTAGCATTATGGATATGGGGCTTACCAAGTTTGTTCAAATAAAGAACCTAAGTTGACCTTGACCTACTTAACGTCAAGGTCAAATTTGCTTCCTAATGCATTTAAATGGATTTTTTTAAAAAGTTCATTTTTTGAAAACTGTTGAGGCCAAGTCACAATTCTCATTTGATATGTTAAACCAAATGGAACAATGGCTATTAATACGTTTCAAAGCTCAAGGTTGACCTTTAACTTTTCAGCCAAGGTCGCTCATATTGGAGTCCCATCAACACATTAAAACATAGTTTCCTCAGAAACCACTCAGAAACTCAAATGTCAAAATTTATACCAATTGTACTGGTCACATGACCAAGATGGCCACCACGCCCATATATGGTAAAAACCCTTTAAATATCTTCTTCTTTAGAACCAAAAGGCCAATGGCCTCAGAAACCACTAGGCCATTTGAACTCAAATGTCATATGAAGACTCCTTATGATAGGTTAGCCAAAATTTATACCAATTGTACTGGTCATATGACCAAGATGGCCACCACGCCCATATATGGTAAAAACCCTTTAAATATCTTCTTCTTTAGAACCAAAAGGCAAATGGCCTTGGTACTTGGTATGTAGCATTGAGGATGTGGATTCTACCAGTTTTGCACAAATGATGAATCTAGGTTGACCTTGACCTACTTTATGGCAAGGTCAAATTTGATTCCTAATGCATTTATATGGGAAAAATCTTAAAATGTTCATTTTTCTATAACTGTTTAGGCTGAAATCATAACACTTGAAAGAAATGTTTAACCTAATAGGACAAGGGTTTTATATAAGTACCAAAATGTCAAGCTGACCTGTGACCTTTTAATCAAGGCCACTCATTTGGACTGTCACATACCTATCTAAACATCTTTTTCTCAGGAATCACTGGGCTGTTTGATGGAGTATTCACTAGTTTGTTTTAGGTCACTTGACCAAAATGGCTGTAGCCCCCATAAAACAAAATATGATTCATTATAAGCTGTAGTTGATCTTGACCTATTTTAACATTATTAAGGAGATCAGGTGAGCGCTTCGGGACCGCCAGGTCCTCTAGTTACGTTTACCATGAGATCTACTTTTACGTTTACAGTCCAAAACAGAAAAAAACCATCAAAATCAGGCATTTTAGAAATGCTACCTTCATGGTATATATTATCATTAAAGCCTAAAGGAAAAGGTAATTGCAAAAATTTAATCCATTTAAGTTCAGTTTTATGTCTCATTATATTTTTTAATCTAGTTGATGAATTTGGATCATATATAATTTTTCAACTCGCTGCATTACAATTTTACTAGGTGAATGACCATTACTTTTGAAAAGGCGATAAAGAAATGTGTCAAATTTTTTAGGCTTTTTCATTTTACGAAAGTGCTCACGAAACCTAGTCTTAAGTGATTGGCCAGTTTGTCCAACATATTGCATTCCACAATTCAATTCAGTTCAAGTTATAACATAAATCAGATCAGATGACGTTCAGTCTATATCATTATTATTGATTGTCTACCATTTACAGATGATGTAATGGTATTTTTAGTACATAAATGTGTGCAACAGACACACCTCTTGGCATTGCACTTAGAAACATTAGGATACATTCCGCGTCTCATTAATGCATTAAATGGTTTAGTATACTTCCTGATAATAGGTGACCCAAGAGGAGACAACCTAATGGTAGGACGCCTGTCCTGAAAATTGTTAACTGAACTAGGAATACGAACAGATGACGCTTAATGTTAACTAATGGGAGATAAATGTATTTTTGTTATTTTCGTTATTATCACTAAAGTTGTGTGGGTAAGTACCATCCCAAGACAAGCAATCAACACACCGGTTATTAAAATGACAAACCAGTATTAATATAAGTCCTTAAAAGCAAAGGAAGGCATAACATATGCAGGCGATAATCCAATAGTCAAGGAGCTAAATTTTTGAAAATTGACTTGGCACAATTGTCCAGCCAGAAAAAGTTTGACTTCAGAAATAGTTACCCTTCCACAACATTTCTAGGCACGTCGTACAGTCAAATGTGGTAGCAGTTTTTCAGGAGGAGCCATTTTGTACACCTACCCCATTTTTACTATAAAAATACAAAATTGCAACATTTGAAAAAGAAATGGTATCCAGGTGGTATCCAGATGGTGCATACAGCCGTTCTTTACTGCTAAACCCTCGATAAGGACCTAAACAATTCTGAAAATAAATTGTTTGCACCCAGAAGCACAACGTTTAGGTTATAAATGTAATTTACGTTATGTCTTCAATTACACCTTATAAAATCAATTTATTTTGGTCAATGTTTAATTTGATAAACTCTATAATGGGTATATATAGGTTTCACATACCATGTTTGGAAAAGATAATTATCTGACTGTTTCAAAACTGCATAGATCTTGTTTCTATCACAATTACTTTAAGAATTATAAGCTCTTGAATATGATTACCCCAAATAAAATGGTGAATATGGTTAGAACCATTTCACTTGCAAGTTAGCATGTAATACCATCTGCAGACTTTTTAAACCATAATTGATCATTCTATCGATACACGATAGTAAAAAGCTATACTTAACTGTGTTTTTGGTGTAAAGTTTAATACTTTGATGCTTATATGACAATATGTAACGTACATTACAAATTTTAAGACTTCCTATATATATTGCTAAATATCTTATATAATATGTCATGTGATATTTCATTTAATTTCAGACCTGTTCTATTTGAAATTTATAACAAGACAGCAGTTTGTTATTAAGTAATTATAAGTTTTTATTAAGTTACTATATCTATAAACATTTACATTTGCAATATAGCAATTGTCTGAAAATTCCATCTCCACAAAATACAATTTTTGTTTGTCCAAAGTTAAAGATTCTAAAACACATCAACAAAGAAATGAATATCTCTTTAGTAGTAGAAGTAGAAGAATACATTCCATTTCTGTAAAATTTATCAAAGTAACATATATAACCATATCAATTATAATAAGGTCCTATGTTTCTCCAAAATGTTATCAAAGACAGTATACGATTGGGCCCTGAAAAGCTAAAATATTAAGGATGTAGAATTATGTTATATTTATCACAGAAGAAAAAACACAACTAAGTTTTATTGAAGTTTAATCAGTCATTTGAAAATATTTTTATGTACCCAGTTTACTATTGTACACATTATACAAACAAAGTCAGTAACATAATATAGGCTAGCTTCTTGTATAATTCTTAGGTTAATGTTCCATTGAAAACATGCAAATTACTAAATGTTTAGAGACATGGTTCTATACTATTTTTCTATACTTACATTCCAGAGAGAATCAATTACCTAAGAGTTGGTAGGATGAAATTTTTATATATAACAATAGATGTTATACATTATACGTGTCTGTCATCAGCTTTTTTTTAAAGGGAATGTCTACAAATCAAATTGTATACTGACATTTATATGCATATGCAGATGATGACACATTACTTGTTATAGCTTTTAAATTGATTTTAGTTTATTTTCAGCATACCTTTTATAGTTTATTTAATGAAACTGTTAGTACCTATGATCATTTGCTAAACTAATATCACTTTATAAGGAGAGGTTTTATATAGAAGAAACATATCCCTGAAAATGAGTAAAATCAGTTATAATAGATGACAACGATCTCATGTGATATGATCATATCCAAGAAACACAGGTTAATTGCTGCTTAAGAAACTATTTTAAACACATACGGCATTATCAGTCAAGAGTTATGTCAGGCTGTATAAGACATTGTGGCACTCAAGTAGGTACTGTAAAATGTACTTTAAGATATTGGATGGAAAAATAAAACGTTTAAAACATGGAGTCATGAGATCTTACTCACTTTTAGCAATCAATGCTTATATATTTATATATATATATAAATGATGCTAATTTTCACTATACTGAATGTAGCATGGCCCAATTATTACAGGAGTCTTGGATAATAAAGCGCTATATGTATATGAACATAAGAATGAATAAGTGATATAAAATCAAAATCAACATAGTTTTTGTAGAAAAAATATCTTGCTTCTTCAGATAGAAAACAAACGCATTACACATAAACAGGAAATTATGTAAAAGCACAAAACAATGTTGAGGATAGTGATTTATAGAGACATACCAAAAGACAATTGTTCTTACCAACACTTTGTGCAGTATAGTCTTTGTCATCAATGAAAGACTTAAATTCAATGCCTAGAAAGGATGCATTAAAGTATATATGCATGTCATATTTGCAATATTTCCCTCCAAAAGAAACCACACTTCTATTACTTTTAAAGGTAAGTATAAATCTCTAAGGTTGATAAAGCAGTGCCTCTATTGTTGTATATATTATTTGATATAATATACAAGAATTTGAATATCTGATCTTCGATATGTTCTATGACAGTAGCACAAGTATGAATTTCGTTACCACAAGATAAAAAACTATTGCTGAACTTTTTTTATGTAATTTATACATGCTCAATTGAAGTTTTGAACCACCATATGCGTTTTTGGTACTTACCTCACATGTGTAAATGCACCGTTTAATCCCCGATGCTGATTCAGTGAAGCTAGCGTTTGTCTTCATCTACATATACAAGCACCAAATGCTCTTATGTGTATAATGATATATTTTACAGGCTCGCATGAGCCTTAATTGTTGAACAAAAATCAAATGCGCTTACTTATTTGATTTTATATCTACGTTACTGTTTATCATCAATTTAGTTTGATTTGGAACATACAGGATTAATGGGATGCATTCTTGCATCAATGATTATGTCCTCATTTGATATGCTGAATATCGTAATGATTTTATATGAACAAATGTTACGTTTAGACTAAGTCTGATTGATAGAAATAATGCAAAACAAAATTTCCAATAATTTATTTGAGTCCACTTATTTTGCAACAGCTACAATATAATCTTTACAATGCAAGAGAGTTTTTCTAACTGATAGCCTTGACCTCTAAAATGTATGACCATAAAGAACCTCGGAAAAAAATGTCCTTTATCAAAGACATTGCAGAACCAAAAAAAGCGTATGATAAATGCCATCATATCCTTAACCCTTTTAACCAAATTTTGATGTCATTTCAATTACGGAAACTTGGTTTACCCATAACACTACATATTCGGATATTCAAATAAAAGGGTTTCGATCACCTTTTCGTAAAGACCGGTCTGGAGATGGACATGGTGGTGTTGCAGTTCACATTAAAAGTATTATACCTTGCATTAGGCGTCACGATTTGGAAATTCTCAATTTGGAATGCGTATGGATAGAAATCCGACTGCCAAGTTAGCGTCTTCACATCGGAATGTTTTATCGCCCCCCAAATTCAGACAACACCGTCTTAAATAAATTGAAAATTCTATTGATCTTGCAAGAGATACTGATATACCTGAAATAATTATCTTAGGAGATTTTAATCTTGATATGAACATGGCAGTCTCATCTGGTAAAATTAATAATATTTGTCGGCAATATGATCTGCACCAAATTATAAATGAGCATACACACTTTACCGAGCGATCATCTTCCTTAATAGATATTATACTAACTTCTAACCCCAACAGCATTCTCTTAAGTGGTGTAGGCGATCCATTCCTACACCAAGAAACTCGGTATCATGGTCCTATATTAAGTGTGTTTAAATTTACAAAACCCCATAGAAAATCAATTAAAAGGTATATATGGAAGTATAAAGATGGGGACTATGAGAATCTCAAGCACAAGTTTGGCAATACTGACTGGAACTCATTCGCAAATGAAGACATTGATATATATTCTAAAAACGTAACGGACCACATATTTCAACTAAGCAGTGAATGCATACCTAACAAAATTGCAAGTGTACGTCTTTCTGAAACCCCATGGATGCATAATGAACTACGAAAATTAATGAGAAAACGTAAAAGAGCCTATGACAATTTAAGCGCACACAATTACAACAACACTGGGACCAATATAAACGACTGAGAAATGACACAACTAAACTATTACGATCCTCCATAAAAACCTACTTTGACAATCTAGCAAATAAACTAATTTCCAGCCATAACTAAAGGATATTCATCTGGCCAATATGACGTGGTGGCTTAAATCTGCGGGTGCTTTGAATTTTGCGCTGTCACAAGAATAATGTCCAATTTCGCTCTGAATTTCAGAAATAATCATAAGAAATATGTAATATAGAATACAATTTTGTTGCTGAATGCAATATACACAAACAGTAAATAAGTCAAATATTACCTTGAACTTGGTCAATTTTTGCACACAGAATTCTCCTATTTTCC
Organism: Loripinus fragilis; assembly: GCA_964019695.1. NCBI lineage: Eukaryota > Metazoa > Mollusca > Bivalvia > Lucinida > Lucinidae > Loripinus > Loripinus fragilis. Next base: position 61,472,433 of record OZ026521.1, on the reverse strand, counting down.
TCCATCAGAAATTTAAGTTTTTTGCACAAACATGTAGTGTGATATGTGATCTAGTACAGCTGGAATTTAAAATTTACAAAATTTTATTCACAATGTCACTTTTCTTGCTAATCCGATAACCCCTAACACTCATATATAATAGCCACTGACAATTATATATGTCAGTTATACAGGTAAGTAAGTTTACATACACGTCCACTAATCTATCTCCTTCTTCGGCAAATACAATGAATACAAAAACATGAGCGGAGATTCGTGTATAATGGAGCTTTTTGGTTTCTGTAAAGGCGGTAACTTTAATATTCATATCTGGGCGTGGTTCGGCTCTTTCATCTGCTCAAAAAGGGAAATCAGGTTCTATCTATTTGTAAAGAGTTATTAAGTTGTTCTAGCCATGCAAACAAGCGTGATTTTCATGAAAATCCTGACCATATATACACTGAACTTTATTAACCCTTTAAGTGTATATTACAAAAATCGTATGCCTATGTCGTCTGCTGAAATATTCGAAGACCCTTCGATATACAGTGTAGATCCAGATCAGACTGCTTCTATAGGATCAGTCTGGTCTGGGTCCACACTGTATGCTTCTATATTTATGTTAACCAATAAACAGACATTTTTCGATGCAGTTATTTTGCAGGTGTTTTAAGGGTAAATTCATATGATTTGTGTCTTCGCTGAGGTGTACTGGCGCAAGATGATAGTTACTTTCGAATAAAACCACGCCTCATTTTCAGCTATTACCTATGTCTTTAGAAGGTTGACCAGTCCTAATTTCCCATTCATGAGGTGCCGGTGTTACAATACCCCAAAAGTCCTATAATAGGTAATATGGTGTTCTCTGGTCACTATCTATATCTTGCACTCTGAGAGCTATTTTATAAAAACCCGGAAAATGCTATTCAATGGGCCAATGACATGACTTCAATTACCTGTGGGCGCTTCAGAAGGCTATCATTTCCAATTAATATAGAATATATTTCTCTTAAGATCACTTTTGTCTCAGCAACATAGGTTAGCAAATAGGTAAGATAAAGGCCATATTTTAAATAAAATTTCATATCTTTCGGCAGTCTTTATTGTTTGAAAAATACTGATTTGGGTGTTTCCAGCCTTTATGGTGTTAATGTTCAATGAGGTTGTGGTAGGTTTAGCGTTCCGAACAAGTACTACTCTGATTCTTACTTGAGTGCTTGGTACTTGTTCCATTTATACATAGAACCTCCCTTGAACGCCGACAGATCTTTCCAGCTAAGCCGGTGATCTCAAATTTGGTGTGGGTCTTCGTCTGAGAAGCGAAATGTCAGGCAAGTCTACGCATTTGTACAGGCTCGCCTAAGCTTTTGTTGCTCTATAATGAGAGAGGTGTCATACTCTCAGTTGCTGGCTCATTTATGGTGTGTGCGTTTTACAGAGCTTTTATAGCGCAAATTCTGAAGCCATGTCATCTTACTAAACAGAGCTCTAGATTTGCAGGGTTTTAGCGTATAATTGTGAATACTTCCATATCTATCGGTCCAAACATTTGTGTTGCGTGCTTAAAAGAACCGTCTTCTTGAAACGGTTCTTTTTAAAAGCCACAACATATGTTTACTTGAGAAATAATAAAATAAAGATTTAATGGTGCACTATTGGCAAGGGCCTGCTTAATGTGAGTCTGCATTCCCTGAGTTGATTCTGATCAGCCTGAGCATCATCACAGTCCTACCATAAGCAATTGGGGATGATTAGCAAATGCCACACTCACAGACAACAGACCGATCCATGGCAACAAGTGGAAGAGACACAAGGTAATTGCAGCCACACGACAGCAAGTACAGTAAAGCAACCAGCTGTCTCTTCTTCATCCAGTATGGTCACCAGTCTGGCGGTTTGCACATATGTTCTACTTCATTGTCGTTCATTGACTTTTAAAAAACGCTGTGTCATTTTTTTGCGTTAAATGTCAATTCCTGTATTGAAATGTATATCACGCACTAATATAAAATGTTTATTTTATTTATTGCCTAAGCTTCTCTGCAATTTTTTAATTTGATTACAACCTTTGGCATTAATAGTCAAATTGAATCCAATGCTGTGAAAGCTCACACGCTCTTATGTAAGCATTCCTTTCCATTGAATCCAGTGATCAGGCATCATGCCACAGACGAACTATTGGTGTAAATGAGAAGCTAAATGAGCAATCGAACAACCATCTCCGAATTTTGAAACATCGATGGGGTGCCATCGCAGGCACCCCACGTTCTCGAAGAAATTCAATGATAATTGACCTATTGACTATACCTTAAGGTCACAAGTTTGACCATACGGTGAACATTTAACTTGTTCCCCATTCTGCTCACCATCCCCTTCAATTTGATATGCCACACGACCATGTTTGGAAAAAAAAATGACCCACAAGCAACCCCAAGTCCCACCCCCTCGAGTATGACCCAGGCGACATAATGAAAATCCCATTTCTTTTATTTTTGAGAACAAACATGAAGTTTGATATAAAATCTTTGAAATTGACTTTTCGAATCTGATAGTTGACCTATGAACCCTCCCCAGGGCCCCAGGGGGATGGCCAAAAAAAAGTGCCGCCGCACACCCCACTCATATGAAAATCTTGCACACCAAGCTTGGTTGGATTTCGTCCAATGGTTAAGGAGGATAGAGTATAACATACGGACGGACGGACAAACAGGCAGAGGCGATTACAATATCCCCTTTAAAAAGGGGTGGTGATAATAAATAAGAACACCATGTTACGTGCACTAATTGGATTCGGCTTTATATTCATACTAGGAATTATACATGTAGGTATTATTTGTATTTTCCTATTCACGATATGGATTGGTAGCCCTGTTTACAGGTGTAGATAAACATGTACATTACGCCTGGTCGGCTATTATTAGAGTGTTATGTACTATTGGATTATCAAGAAAAGTGACCTTTTGAATTAAATGTTGTTAAATTTAAATTCCAGCTGTACTAGATCACATATCACACTACATGTTTGTGCAAAAAACTTAAATTTCTGATGGAGGAAAATAGGAGAATTCTGTGTGCAAAAAATTGACCAAGTTCAGGGTAATATTTGACTTATTTACTGTTTGTGTATATTTCATTCAGCAACAAAATTGTAAACTATATTACATATATCTTATGATTATTTCTGAAATTCAGAGCGAAATTAGACATTGTTCTTGTGACAGCGCAAAATTCAAAGCACCGGCAGATTTTAGCCACCACGCCATATTGGCCAGATGAATATCCTTAAGCAGTAAAGATTGGTGGAAGACTCTAAAATCATTTTTATCAACTCAAGATAAAGCATCACCCCAACCCCTAAAAGAAAATGATACAATATACACAGATGACAAAGAAAAGGCTAATTTGCTTAATTCATATTTTAAAACACAATCTGATCTAAATGATGCTGGCAAGGAATTACCACATATCTTTCAATCAAACCCAAACAATTTGACATAATTAGTAACAAACCCTACTGAAGTTAAATCCATATTAGAAACACTACAAACGGGAAAAGCGTCTGGACCAGATAATATTAATAACTATGTCCTTAAAACTTGTTCTTCAGAACTCTCACATCCTCTTTCTAAACTATTTAACTTATCTTTATCATTGAGCAAAGTACCTAAGGCATGGAAAGAAGCTAATGTTACGCCAGTTTTTAAAAAAGATGATCCTACGGACTGTAAAAATTACAGACCTATATCATTACTTAGTACATTGGGAAAAGTTATGGAAAAAATAGTTCCTAAACACGTCTTTAACTTCTTTAGTGCCAACAATGTTATAACGTCCTTGCAATCAGGCTTTGTCCCTGGCGATTCCACCGCCAATCAACTAGTTGATATCTACAATACATTCTCAAAGGCATTGGATGATGGCTTAGAAGTAAAGGCAGTTTTTTGTGACATAAGCAAAGCATTTGACCGTGTTTGGCACAAGGGATTATTATTAAAACTTAAATCTGTAGGCCTTAGTGGCTCCCTGTTAGGATGTTTTCAAAACTACTTGAGCAATCGCAAACAAAGGGTTGTCTTACCAGGGGGGTCCTCCACCTGGGTAAGCATAAATGTGGGTGTACCCCAAGGCTCTATTTTAGGACCACTTTTATTCCTTATTTATATCAATGATATTGTAAAAGATATCAACTCAATTATTCGTCTTTTTGCAGATGATACTAGCCTTTATATTATAGTTGACTCCCCAGAGGAAGCATCACAAATCATTAATCAGGATTTAGTAAGAATATCTGCATGGGCTGAGAAATGGCTGGAATCTTTTAATCCAAATAAGACTGAATGCATACTACTGTCTCGTTAATTGAATAAACCTGTTCACCCACCTGTAATTATGAATAATCAAGTAATCACAGAAGTCGAAAGTCACAAACATTCAGGAGTAACATTTGAAAGAAGTGGTACTTGGCACAAGCACATACATTTAATAACTACAAAAGCATGGCAGCGAATTCACATTATGCGTAAACTTAAATTTCGTTTAGATAGAAAAGCACTAGAAACTATATATATGGCATTTATTAGGCCAATCTTAGAATATGCTGACGTTGTCTGGTGCAATATTACCCAGTATGAAGAAGACGAACTTGAGAAGATTCAGCTTGAAGCTGCCAGGATAGTGACTGGAACAACCAAATTAGTATCCATTGAGAATTTGTATAAAGAAACTGGCTGGGAGACTCTTAGCTCAAGACGAAGGCAACATAAATTGACTCTGTACTATAAAATGGCCAACTACTTAACTCCAGCATATCTCAGTTCATTGCTTCCTCTCCTTGTAGGTGCCATGTCCAGGTATCCACTCAGAAACAGCGAACAATATCAAACAATTGACGCTAAATCCCAACTGCACTATAATTCATTTCTTCCCTCAACCATACGTGAGTGGAATACTCTGGGTAACACAGCTCAGTCCTGTCCATCAGTTTCTTCTTTCAAAAAGTAGATGTCAACGCGACAACCTGTTCCAAATTATTATTATCTCACTGGCAGCAGAAACGAACAGATACTTCATGCTAGAATTAGGACAAATTGTAGCAGTTTACATTACACCTTATTCAGTAAAAACATCATACAAGACAAGGTCTGTACATGTGGCGAAATTGAAGACGTCCAGCATTTCCTCATCTCTTGTGCAAGGTTCACTGCCCAGCGTCAAATTATGCTAGAAAAGGTTCAAAGACACTGTGACCCAACTCTTAACGTGCTGTTGTACGGTGAACGAAGCTTAAACAGCAATGCCAATTGTACTATCTTCAAAGCAGTTCAGGAGTTTATCACCCATTCAAAACGATTTGAGAATTAACTACCAATATAATGGCACTTTTTCTTATCCAATAAGGCTGATACCGTGGAAACCTCTCTCTCTCTCTCTCTCTCTCTCTCTCTCTTATCCGCTAGATTACACACACACACACAGACACACACACAGACACAGACACACACACACACACTTCTTAGCATCACTTACTATCTGCATAAAATGTAATCACATATAATTCAATTAGAAACATCATCAAGAAATCAACTGCTAATCAAATTATGTTATTTAGATGATTCTTTTAGGGAAGCAGATTCAAACAAGTCTTAGACTTATTTCTGTATCCCTTTCAAATGTATTGTATTGTATATATGATGTATCTGTTGTATCTCGATGTACTTTATATTTGAATAAAATATTGTTTACACTAACCCTTTTAAGTCAAATGAATCTTCCTGATTTTATCAAATGGACCAGAAATTTTCGTCTTCATGGTTGTTGGGTATTGTTTTTCATTATTATTCAAATTTTAATAGATCATCCTGTAAGCAAACATTAGAGATCCTGATCAGAAATTGCAGTCTGTGGCGTCTGATCTTGGTCTGTACTATTTGTCTATGCCCCACAAAAAGAACACTTGGCCGATATGGGTTGTAAATACTTGTGTTGTACATGTAACTCATATCAATTGTATTGTTTCTTCATCGAACTGGATAATGATTGGATATAGAGCGGTTTTAACTGTCTGCATAGGCATGGCGTTTGTCATATGTGGGACAGAAACCGTTACGATTAAAACAGTTTTTTGCTTTGGCAAGGATTAACGTCTGCTTTAATGATTCATTTCTCGATTTCAACCAATAGTGTAAATAAAAAAGGTAATTTAAGAATTAAGTGTAAGTTTTTCCCCAAATCATAGTCATCAATATAGTTATTGTAGTCAATAGCTGACAAGCTATAATTGCATGTATTTTGGTGGCTCACACAATGGGTGTTATGGTGCGTTCATTGCATTAAATATTGAATTTAGCAGAACGTTACATATATAACTGTAATAATTGGTGCTAGAATTAGTTTAAAATGATATTGCTAGTCATTTTCTTTCAAATAAAAGATAATATTGATACGTAAAAATGAGAAATTACTGGATTTTAACAATACAGGAATTCCTAATATTTTAGGGCGCGTAGTGAATTTGGCTATTGCAGAGTAACGCCTTATCCACGGAATGCTTACTCACTTCATCATGTGGCTTATATAATTTGGTTTTAGAAATCTGCAATCTACAAATCTCATTTCGTGGAGGTCGTTTGGTAGCCCATAGTCTAATGACACTACTGCATTAAATAGTAATACATTTGAAAGTAAGTAACGTATATAACTGTAATATCATGTGGTATAATGGTTAAGGAAATACTGAAAGTTTACTGGATTTCATTTAATGATTTCAATGCTATCGTCATGTCCATATATAGGAATTTAGTACAGGTCACAGATACAATATATTGCAGCAGAGAATGTATGCTGAAAATTGTTTAATGCACGCATTCCTGAATTGCCATTACAGATGGTATGTTCTTTCTTTGATTTGTAAAAGATGTAAAACAATGACAAACATACTTTAAGAATAATGTTTAAATATGATTATAAAAATGCTATTTTACTTGATAAATTAAGAATTGGGGAATTTGGAAACATTATATTCAGGGGGGTGGGTAAATCGTCCCTTCTGTCGATCATTTTTGCGTCTTATATACCATATATACAACATTTTTTATTGTTTTACTGTCGTATGCCATTGCATACATGTAAAGTATAAATTTAAAGGGAAATACGCAAAATAGGATGCAATGGGTGAACGTGAGGCGTGTTTTTCTCTCAATTTACCTAAGCCTCATTAAGCGTTTGGGACGTTCAAAGATGACGTCCTACAGCAAAACTGCTACCACAACTTGACTGTACGACGTACCTAGGAGTATTGCAGAAGACCTCAGGATCGCATTACTGGAAAATATTACGCGTAAAAAGTAGTTCTTATTTAAATGTATTTTACTTATTGTTTGTTATGTTTTGCAGTTTAGAAAGTTATATAAAAATGATAGGCATACCGTAAAAGGCATTTAGGACTCACCATTGTAGACTTTTTTTTGGCTTTCCTGGGTATAAAGTGACAACAAACAAACAAGTTGGCATGTTTTCTACGTGGCTATGTATGTTAGTAATATATTACATTCATATGAATCCAGATTTATCTCAGCTGACCCCAGATTGTCGCTTTGATCTTGGGGATTATTAATCGTACTTGCATGAGTTCATTTGAAGTTTTACTTTATGCCGATCCCGCCAAAAGGTCATGTGATATACACAGTTTGCGAAAGGACGCTATCTGTAAGATTGGTCTCCCTTTAATAGGTTGCAGCATATTAGGGGAAAGCGCTAGTACTGTTGATACAAAAGTAGTCATTGCGTCTATTTATAGCATACACTGCCGCGGTATTAAATAAATTGGCATTTGCGAGCCAGCATCCCATTACCGGTTTTTAATATGGTTTTAGCAACGGCTATCGTTTTTTGTTGATTTTTTTTTTCAATTTTAAATAGTCTGATTTTTTTCTTGCTCGCTCCGCTTGCAAACATAGATATCTAAATTCAAAGGTGCCACATCGGCAGTAGACTTATAAAGTCTGATGAGATGTTTTTTTTTTTTTTTTGCTTATACATTTTCGATCATATTGATCTACTTCACTAAATATCCATATTCCTCTCAAATATTTTTCTCTTCTGCTATCATCATCGTAGATGTTTGAGCCAGCATAAATTAAAATAGACCCATTTCCCATTATCTGATTTTACCTGTATCACGTGATATCGGCTGACCAGCCCAACAATTGGACTACTTCCGGTATATGAAGCTTTTGCATGCATTTCACTTATATTCATGACGGTTAAAACACATAACAAAATGAATATGGCGATTATATGTAGCACAAGTACATATGATGACAAAAAGAGTTAATTTTATTTCAAATTTATCTAATTTACGCTGAACGAAACCTTGAATACTTTTATTCAAGTGGTACGTGTACCGGCATATATCCACAATTCTTTCCGCTGCTGCTGATGAAGGCCCTGATAAGATGACATGTTTCCCTGCGGGTCTACACTATTTATTAACTTTTCGAACAAGAATGTCAAAAATAACACAGAAATCGGTGTGTCTTTATGCGAATTTTTCCGAGAAAGGATGTCTTGATCTATCCGGTGATATATCGCCATATATGACAACTTTTCCAAAAGGGAGAATTTATGGCTAGTGTAGACCCGTGTTGAAACACCTCTCTCCAAGGCCTTCACCAGCAACGGAAATAGTAGGGAACTGTTTGCCTGTTTCACTGACGTCTCGTTCTAGCCAAAAAGTAATTATTTGGACATGTTCGCGCTAGAGGCAAATGTATTATTTATCGCGAAGCAAGTTTGTACGCTGTTCACTACAGCAATACAGTGAAACCTCGACAGCTCGAACCCTGGTACATCGAAGCATCCGCAAATGTCGAAAAGAATATATGACACATTGAATTTCGAATATAGGGTGCATTTCTTAATATGCAACGTTTCGTGGGTACTCAAAAGAACCGTCTTAACGAATCGCTTGTTTATTTGTGTATTCAAACTCATATTTTTTGTAAGACTCGGACCGAATGTAAGAGTAGAGGAAAATAATAACTTTTTTATTCAAAATTATTTGCAACAAATCTCCTTTTAGCTCAGACTACTGAAAGCTCGCTGTGAAATGCATGAAACCCGCACGCACTTCGAGTTAACAATAGTTGAATATTTAAATGGGTCCCTATTTGTAGAGAACCAGTTACGTAAAGGAATATGTTTTGAAATTTGGGACCGCATATGCGCCCAAAACTGATGTCGGGTAACTAATATCCCTCCTTGGTATTATTGTTATTGCATTTGTAAACGTATGAACGCCGAATGTAAATAGAAACTTTTAAAACGTGTTTCTACAGCATCTGTTTACAGAGCTTGGTGTTGTAAGTCATTTGGCAGTTGAGAATATAATACCAGAAACCTCTGAAATTCAAAGGTACTAGCACCTCCTAGAGAATTAAATAGATTAGCCTGTAATGGGTTCTCAGAGATAATGTTCAGAAGAAGGCAGGTTTCAATTTATTACTCTGTTTCATTCGGCCAATGTCATTTATACTGCCCTATAAGATAGTGTTTGTTCACAAACAAAGAGAACTATGTTCATTTATGAGATATTTTATTTGTATGTATGTTATATCTAGCATTTGCCTAAAAGTGTCGTCTGCTGATAACATTCAAACAGTTTGGACCCAGATCAGGCCCGACAAAACGTCGGGCCTGATCTGGATCCAAACTGTTAGCTCAGATGGTATCACTTTAGATTGAAAAGAAAACGATTTTGAAAAAAAAACACCAGACGACAAAAACATGCACAAGAGTTAACCCTTTTCATGCTAAATTTTATGTACTACAAACTTCCTTAATATCTATACAGTTCAGTTGAAAGAATGTAGTTTGAGTCGACATGGTAAAACGATGTTGATCCTGATCAGATGACGAAGCCAGCTGATCTGGATCTACAGTGTTTTCAAAAAAGGATAAATACGGCTTAGCACAACAAGGGTTAAGCTTAAAACGCTCTCTATCGAGGTAAAATACAACAAGGCACCTAATGAGTTTTCTCATTGTGTTGCCTAAATATCTACACTTTAAAATTCATGCTTTGTCGGAAGATATTATCATGTGCGGATCCAGAGGGGGGGGGGGGGGGGCAGGGAGTCCGAACCCCCCTTAGGGTTCCTAAGCAATACTGGTCCGGATCCCCTTAAATTCACAAAGCTACCAAGCCAGCATTCAATGTTGGGGCATCATCGGCGTGCCAGCGAAACGCCATTTAAATGGCGTTTCGCTGGCGGACCGTTGATGGCCCGCTAATAGTGTTATTTGGATCCTCCCCCCCCCCATATCAAATTTAAAAAAATAAAAAAAAAAAAAATAAAAAAAAAACGTGAAAGTTGGACAAAACCTTCTGGATCCGCGCATGATTATGGTACTAAACATAAACAGTGTAGGCCCAGGTGTGCCTGTGCAGTCACACCAGAGCATTTGCTATTTACACACATGATGCATTGACAGATTTAATACTGAGCAAATCTGGCAGATGAATTTGGCAAAAAGACATAAATCTTCATTATGATGGAATCTCCAAAATAGAATAATAGAATAAGTTGGGATCTTACATTCAATCTTAAAGGGATCGCAGAATAAAATTATGTTTATGTCCCTGGACTTTACTTTAGTAAACAGCGTGGACCCCAATAAATGCCACATTCAGTTGAAATTTCATCTGGGTCTTCGCTGTTTTACTGGTTTTCAGAACATTTCCCACAGTGGCAAATTGAAATAGTCTATGTCAGTTCAAATGGGGTTTAGGTTGTATTTTTTTTTCTTTTCTGTATTTTTTATAGAACACTCTGTGAACAAATTGTGGAGATCCAGATAAGATGTTGCAGCTTATCTAGATCTACAATGTTTGCACATAATCAACAAATAGGACTTTTCTGTCTAAAGCGCTATTATTGAGCATTAATGAGCATTAAAAATATAGTTTCAGTCTGGAGCAAAGATGGTCAGGGCCCAAGACAACCTATATATTTAACCCACACTGCCATGGACAGATGTCCCATTCAACAATGTCTCCTTTCCCAGCAAGTCTGCTAACATATTGTTGGTTTCATCCTGATTTTGTAACATTTGATTACATATTAGCCAGCTCATATGCTTTTAGTTCATATAATTTTTATCCTTTATCTATCTTGTGGTCATGGAAGCATAAAGTTGGGCTGCCCCTTCATCATCAAAGTGTGAGTAAACATTTATGGTGCTGCAGTGCATATACAGGCTAATCTATGCATTTGTTACTTGCGAAACAGCTCCATAATTTTTAACACTTTAGAATCTCTAACTCGATTTTCGAAACCAATAAAATTAAAATTTATAATATGTGAATTGTGACTTACTTTTGGACACATCTTGTTACAAATATTCTAGTTAAGCGGAAAGCCAAAGGATCATTGACGGTTTGGGCCTTATACGCCTATTTTTCTGATTCCCAGAACGCTGCTTTTGAGCTTCTAGTGTGGTGCATGTAGTATCAGTGCAACAGGTGAATCTAATGGCAAGAACCAGCTAGCAAAATATTTTCAAAATTCCTACGCACTCAAGAGCTATGGCGGTTAGAAAGGGGAGGGGGTCTGAATTTTTTGAAAATAAAAAGTGCTTTTAAAAGTGATTTCTGCACGTTTTCTTGATTTATTTGGTAGGCATGGTGATATCTATTGAACATACCATATGCAGAGTATTAACTAATCACGATAATTGATGAAATTGTTTTAAAAACGAAATATGTTTTGTAATTAAATGATTTTGGGGAGATAATTTAGAAGTTACCTGTACATTTTTGACTACATGTACCGTAAATAATACAAAACTGAAAGCTCAACAAATGAAATAAATATTTTTGAAGGAATGAAAGTGTCCCATTTAGCATTGGAAGTAAAACTGATTCTAACTAGATCCTTTGAATATTACTTTTGCTTTGTTTAAAGGGCATAGCATGTTGAATGTATTTAAAGGGTCCTAATATTTATGGTATACATGATGCATGTATATCCCTATATGAGACAATATATTGAACACTAAAGTATTTACCTGTTATAACTCTTTGCATGCCAGTGGATAATTTTGTCGTCTGTCAATAGCCTTTTGCAAACAGTTTGAACCCAGATGAAGACCAATAGAATGTCGGTCTTGATCTGGATCAAAACTGTTTGACACTCTGATGGTGGTCCTGGGTGGTTTATTTTTAAAAACTTTATTTTGAAGAAAGTCAGCAGACGAAAATAAAAAACATGAACAATTCCCTAGCATGCAAATAGATAAGTATAGTGCGACCAGGTAACGGACGTTGGGCGTGTCTGACAGAACACTGCCATTCACTGTCATTTTAGACTGGTCTACAGTAAATTGGGTAAAACAGCATAGGTGTGCTTTAACCCTTTAAAATGCCAGCAAAAAATAATCCGAAAATTCCTTCTACATTTGTCGTCTGCTACAATTTTTGCTAACATTATTTAACAAAGCTAAGTATAGAGACAAACAGTGTGGACCCAGATCAGACTGCTTGTATAGGAACAGTCTGATCTGAGTCTACACTGTTTGTTGGAAAGGCTTCTAAAACATTTCAGCAGACGACAAAAGCAGTCGAATTTTGTTGTGATTGGCGCTTTAAGGGTTAATCGTGCAAAACAACTGAACCGCAGACGACAAAGGCGACCGGCTTTATACGGTTAGTATGCCCGGTAAACGTTCGCAGAAAACTTAAACTAGAACCTAGGTGGATTTTAGTCAAGATCAGCAAGGCAGACTGGTCTCTGTTAGAATGGCTGTTGCACCTACATGTATAAAGATATAAAGTCAGGTTACACAGCGTAATCTAATTGCATGTAGCGTGCATTTATCTGTTATTTCCTTTGATATTGTATTTACTATACAGCCAGTCTCAAGTAACCATCTAAAACGCAAAGCTGCATACACTGGTACGGAGGTCGAAATGTTTTACACAAGATATACGGATATAAACGGCATGCATGTAATATAGGTTTAGTGATTACACATTATTGAAATAACCCAACAAACAGGCTGGCATGAATGACACCTTCAAAAACTGTAGTTATTAATTGGCTTTTGGGTCACTGTCGCCCACAACTGGTTCATATCTCCATAAGCTTTAAATGAGACCGGGCCATCGCATACCACGTGGGGATACAGTGACCATATAGCTGTATAATACCTGTAGAGCCTACCAGTGGTAGAGTGCTTGACTTGAGATAAAGGGGCCGTTGGTTTGAGTCTCACCATATTGTTTCCTTATGCTAGACACGTTATACTTTATTGGTACTTGTTCAACCCAGGAAACGTCCCGACATGGCTGAAAATTTCTTGACTGGCATGGGCGGATCCAGAGGGGGGGGGGGGCGGGGTGACAGGGGAACGGACCCCACTGAAAGATCACAAAAAAGTTTTCTTGGCAATATTGGTCCGGATCCCCTGGAAAATCGCAAAGCTACTAGGCCAGAATTCAATGTTAGACCATCATCGGGACGCCAGCAAAACACCATTTAAATGGCGTTTCCCTGGAGGGGCCCATAATGGCCCGCTTTAAGTGGTATTTTGATCATCTCTCCTCTCATGAACTAAAAAAACATTGTAAAAGTTAGACCCCCTCTGACAAAAGTTTCTGGGTCCGCGCATGACTGGGGTGTAAATTATCAACTCAAAAAATCGAGATCCACAGTTGCTCAGTGCTGGTGTGTTAGACATGTGATTAAAGAATCGCTATTTTGAGAAGGTTCAATGAAAGCACTTCGAAACGTCCTAAGCAAGACACTTTATTCTCTGCTAAGTACTGGTTCATTCTCTAGGTGGCCAGGAAAAGTCGCGCCATGGCTGCAAAAATGATGGCAGCGACGCAAAAAATCAATACAAACAAACAAAATCAACTCAAAATAAGAAAAGAGACACTCATCTCTAATTTTTGCTGCAGTTGTTTGCGTCTACTGGTACACAGGTTTACCTATAGTATGCTATATGAAAATATTCGCGTCAAAAATGTTGGCGATGGAAATATTCTTCCAAAATTTTGTTTGTTTGGCAAGAAAATGATTTGGTGTTTAACTCTGAATTAAAAAAAATAGCATTGAAAACAACAACATAAAATAGGCCCCTGCCCCCCCCCCCCCACCCACACACACACACACTAACACACAAATTAAAATTCAGAATGCTAAGGGTTCAATAAATGGATCACAGGGAAAGGGTACACATATCTTTTATAAAACAATAAAACTTGTGTGATTGCAGATTTCATTATCGAAGATTGATGTTTTGGTTGTATAGATTAAGATACACGTACATATTTAAAATACATGTATTTACATATTTCAAACAAGGTATCTGGGCTGATCGGATTCATCTTCAATAATTCAAAACGCTTATTTTCCACGATACGGCAACTATAAGACTACAGGTATATACTTTTGATGTGGAGAGTTTCACAGATGAATGAATACGCGAACAATGCAACCTGACTAGCCGATTCCCAAATGTATTTGTCCAGGGGTTGAACTTAGCTAAGAACCGCCCAACGTCTCTTATCTGGACGGAGTATACAGGACGTTTGCAAAATAATGTGTCATTTAATAACAGTGAGATTTTTTCTTATGAAAAAAGACATGAAACCTTGCTAATTCTACTTTTAACCTTTAAGTACTTTATATTAAACGAGCACAGAATACAAAGCAATTTAGGAGGTTGGTTCTAGAGAACTTCATAACTGTCATTAATTTCTTATTTGGTAGAAAAGGCATTTTGTGGGCTTAGGTCCTGGGTTTTTGGGCTGCTAACATCTTTCCCCCCCCCCCCCGTGTGCCAGCAAGCCACTTCCATACAAAGTGTAAAATATGGCACACGGGGGGGGGGAATGATATTTTAAAAAAAAATTTCAGATTCCTATATATCTTAATGTAAAACTAATTGTTCTACCCAAAATTTTACATCTTTGAAGCATTTAATATCGAAAACGGATTTCACAGCCATAAAGTACTCAGGTCAGGGTAGCATCAAGGCGAAGAAAGGGACGATTGACAAACTTTTATTTTTACTTAAAACCATAGGCATTTACCCATAGCAAGTGTCAATGATCCTTTCATAATATAAGTCCAATAGCAATTGGGTATGACCAGGAAATGACATGATCACACACCACAGACCAACCCATAACCCTGCGTGGAAGAGGCAAATAACAATAACATAACAGCCAGAATACAATAAAAGTCATGCAACCAGGTCTCCCTTCCCCAGTGGGATGATTGCAAAACCAGAACCAAGGTAAAAATGCATCAAATAGTCAACTTGCTGCCGACACATTGTCAGAAACTGCATATAAATCTACATTTTTGGCAAGTTGATCAGTGATTATTCGCAACAGCAGTGTAAATTAACAATGTCCTTTTCTGGTCTCATCACTCATGAGCGCTTTATAGGAGTTGAGGTCTTTGGCTGCTTTCTCCTAACTCCTTTTTGTGGCGTAACATACATTGACCGTTTCTGTGCATTTGAAGTTTTTTTAGACGGCAAGGTTGGTAAACTGTCAATAGATACAAAATATGCATCAGGTCCAAAGTCATATTCAACTGTCCCATCTGTTTTCTTCAAGCAGTTTTTGCTGAGGAATTTAGGTTGGGGGCTTGCATGTGACCCAACCGTTAACAGATAGTCTATTTGCAACTGAATAAGCTCTGCTAAACGTCTTATAACAGATTCAGGTGGCAACCAAAGCTTGGGATTTCTAGTAACATAACCAGTTGGACAGTTAGCAGTTTTCTTTCCGATTGTCGTTGCACGAACAGTTTCATATGCTATGCCTGTTGCATTATGTTTCAACTTTCCAGTGCAGTAAAGTTCCTTTATAGCATTCACAAACTGATTCTCATCAAGAACAATACTGTTCCTTGATAGGGAGCTGAAAAGCGTGTGCCTGTAATTTGGAGTCAGTAATTTCTGTCACACAGCTGTGTGAGATTTTTCATGGAGCTTAGGAATATAATCATTGCCTCCAATGCAGAGAGCAACAGCCAATTTTACACCAACCATTTTGTCTGAGAAAGCCGCTTCAAAGAGCTCCAGCATGAGGGTTGCATTATAAACATCATTCTTTGATTCAGGTTTATGCAGTAGAATATACACAGGGTTACAAAATTTGCCCTCTGCATCCCTCGGCCAGTACAAAGACAGAGCAAACAGATGAATATAGACGGAATCAATGTCACCAGATGTGACAATACTTACAGCCGCCTGTCCTGGTTTAAGGTTTTCTGCCTCTTGTATCAGCCAATCAACCTGAGCCATTTCAGCTTCACCTTTACATTGTTTTATGTTTGAAACCCTTGTGGATTTTTCAGGAGGTTGATTGTGGTGAAATGTTTTGGATATAGGTGTAGCTGGTGGTTTGCATGAACACAAACCTGTACATTGGCACTTCTCCATTATCAGCTCACTATCTATCACAAGACATAAATCTTTCTTGAGTGAGAGTGTATCAATATGTTCAGCAAGGTAGTTGCTGATTAGTGCTTTACCTTCTGGTGTTTTTGTGAGAACATCCTTGCTGAACTTTGTTTCACTCAACACTGACTGGGCCTCTTTCAAGTGTTCAATTGAGATTTTTGTGTTTGATTGCCTCTGTTGCCTGGTGGCACACTTAAAATCATCAGGAGTGTGTTTATTTCTCTTCGCAGATTACTAGTTTTGAAACTTTGGGGAATTGTTTCAAAGTTGTTCTGATAATGGATTCTGCAAAATCAAGATACTGACGCCCAGATGTACAGTGCCCAGTCTTATATTTGACACCAGCAAATTCCATAGTTGCAAATGATACGTTTGCACTAAATGTATGTGGAATCTCCTGTGTCCTGAGAAACATACACTGATGCACTTGTATGTTGTTCATGTCACTGTCTGTGCGTCTTACCTCATTTATGCAGCTGTTAATTGAGCAAGTATTGCCCGTGGCATACTTAAGGACTTAAACACTTTAGGTTTAGAAAGATCTGGCTTCAATAAAGCCTGTGCAGCATTTCCATCTGATGTCAAACAATCAATCTGTTTGGCTTTCTTTTCCACAAGTTTCTGTCTTACTTATTCTTTTGCTTCTCTGTCAGTCTTAACAGAGACTATCTTTGATTTTAACATCCTTTTCAGTGTGGTACCTTTTGATCTCTTGGCTCTGTTTACCAACTCCACAGGGCCATCAATGTGCTCTTTTCTCAAACCACTCTCTTTGTACTGGAAGAGTTTCTCCTTTACTAGATACCTCTTTATCAGAAATTCTCCAACACCAGTGCTATTGCCATCTAAAACTGATGGAGGAAGCGCTATTGGTGTTGATGCATATACATTGAAAGGCACTGGGTTCTCTTTTAATGACATGCCACACCGTTTCAAAATGAGCAACACTGTGGGGTAAATATGACTTAAATCAACGTCTGTTACTGACCATCCCAAGTTATCCTCATCGTCAGGCTCTGAAAATGCACTTTCATTCCTTAATTTAGCAGCCTCATTTAAAGAGTCAACAAGAGACATTCTGGCTGTGACTGAAGCTAATGTTGAACCCGACCTAAATCCTTTCACAGCTTCCAAGTGGTCCATTTCCCTTTTGGTGTCGCAGGCAAAATTCTTTTTGCTGTTTCCAATTGGGGTAGAGAAAAGGGACTCTTTTAATCTAGCATGAAAGTAGCCAGCACTAAAATGGTGGAACAGCAATTTGACACAGTACGGACCATATGAACTTGCACCGTTGATAAAAGCAAATGCCAATTATGTTTTTACAGTTGCTAATAAGAGTTGATAGCCCTTTTTGCCACCGAGGTGCTCTGCTAAAGGAATAGCTACCACTTTATCACAATGTTTCATAATGTCTCGATGTAGGGCAAATGTTGCATTTTTGGATGAACCTTCATCCATAAACCTTTCGAACTTTGCAGACCATTTTCTGGATAGTTCAACAGGTTGCGTATGTCTTGCATCGCCAAGAAACTCTTCACAATCTGATTCTGGCAAATTCTTTGCAAAGGATATGAGGGAGGCCATATGCAAAGATATGCTAATTCGTCTTACATTCCTAGTTGCCATATCAATATGGTGCACTGAGACCAAATTTGACCATTCCTGTTTATCATCATCACGCATGTATCTCAGAATGTGAAACAAACCAGCATCATTGTAAGCACTGAACAAGATGGTAATCATAGACTTGCGCAAATGTAGCAATGGAAATTCTGGTAAAAATTTCTCATATTTTTCATTTATAGACATGAGTTTGAGAAGGCAGTTCCCCACTTTATGATCAGGTCCACATAAGATTCTGTTAGTAATGCATTTAGTATTTGTTAGATAGCCTAATTTCAAAAGAACATCGTCCAAAATTTCCCGAATTTTTGAAGTATCATCATCACCTCCTACTGCAGGAGGTGGATGGCGAGTCAGTAATGGTGGGACTGTGAATTTAGTAAAACCAAATGATTCAATAATTTCTTTGCCAGATGGTTCCTGTTCTTCAACAATAGACAGATTTAAGATTGATTTTTCTAGTTCTGGCATTTCTTTTGTAATGTTGTGTATTATGGATTCCTTAAGATCTGTAACCAAAGGTTCATTTGTTTTTGTCCCTGCTGCTGTTATATTCTTGACTGCACTTTCAACAACTTGTTTGTTGATATCAGCAGCCAACACATTTCCATCTTGAGCCATTTGCTTATCCAGACAGTCCATTGCTTCTTGAATCACAGTAAGATCAGATTCATCTAGATCTGGTTCTTCTCCCAACAAGTCCTCTGTCAGTTCCTGCTCTTCACCAAACAATTCCTCTGTTGGTTGAATAACTTCAGACCAGTCAATATCTGTAATACCGTCTATCTCTTCTAAATCTTGTACATTAACGGATCTCAAAAGTTGACTGAAGTCCTCCTGCTCCTCACCAGTATCATCTTCTGTCAGTTTGTTAACCTGCAAACATGAAACAATGCATAAGGATATGATTCAAGGACCCTGTATTTAGCCCACTTGCTGATACAAAAAAATTAAATGCCTAGTATTTGACTAATATTGACTTAAGGTCAACATTATTGTCCTCAGGTCATCTGTATTTAGCTGAGGTCAAACGAGTATGGGACAGACATGTATAAACTGCTTTACATTAAGAAATTTGTCAATGTCATTAATCAAGAGAATTTGTATTTGTCCTGTTTCAGGTACTCAGTCAGCTGTTTTGGCTATACTGCAAATGGCCATTGACAAAATACTGAGGCCTAATAAGTTGACCTGGGACCTGCAACTCAGCAAATACAAGTCACATAATTAAATACACATAGTAGTATTTGGTGGCCAAATTATTCATATCAGCAAGACAATACAGATGGGCATACCATTCTCAAATTGCCTACCATTAAGATAACTTAAACAAATTGGTAGAATTTCATGTACTAAGGAAAGTAGGCATATGCTTATATTTTGTTGACCTTAGAATTGTATCACTGATCTTGATTTTGCTTGGCATCAATAGATTTAGTGCTATAAAATCTGAAACTGCGAAGCGTACTATCCGCCCCCCCTTATCTTGTTATTTAACGCTTGGTTCCTAAAGGTCACTAGTGGAATACCAAGTATTGCATAAAGCTGCATGGAGCTCTGATGAAATATGTGAAGCCTCCTAATAGGAAAATTCGACATCTTACAAATGAACTGAGGGGATTACTGGCTCAGAGTACTCATTGATCATGTTGAGAGACTATGTCCAAAAGTATTTCATTTGATTTAGAAAATCAACATGAATTTCCTGTTATTATATACACTTAGAGACGATTAAAATGAAAACATGGGACGTGAGGCAACCTGCTGATAACAAAGGAAAAGACCAGCCTGTACACCTGTGCAGTCTGATCAACACCTTTTTGTTCAATATCTATAAAGTATAGTATCAAAACTATTAGTATTGAAGCCAGTTTATATAGCTGAGCTGACTAGTTTGAGCCTTACTTAATTGGCAGAAAACACTGAGGACCAGTTTTCTCCCTACAAGGTATTTTGTATATCAGTTTTAATGGATGACCAATAAAAGTAGACTATATACATACCTGTTCTTCCACATCCGCAACTTCCATAGCTGATAGTGTTACATTATTATCTTGTATATCAATTCTTTCCTCCAAAATGTTGACAATCTCATCTGGAATAAATAATGTCTAATTTAATTGTTGGTTCCAGTGAACTTTTTAGTGTGAACTCAGTAATTTATACCATGTATAAGAGGGTCTGGATGGGGTATAATGATTAGTGAATAATGGCCCTTTTTATAATGAATAGTGAATAATGAGCAAAAAAATAATAATGAATAGTGAATAATGAGGGCCTAAAAATTAATGAATAATCCTATTTTATTTAATGAATTGAAGAAAAAATTAATGAAGTGTAGGAGAAACTACGAATATCTGGCCATTCCTGAAATATAATGTATTACGAGGCCCCGAAGGGGCCGAGTAATCATTATATTTCAGGAATGGCCAGATATGAGGAGTTTCTCCTACTTAAAATACACCTTTAATATAAGACATTGTATTATAGCACTAATGAATGCAACATTCCTGTCATTTGATCATTTTTATATTTCATCAAGACCTAACTTTCCCCACGGGCGGCCCATTAAAGGAAACAGTGTTTGCATTCAAGCGAAACATGCGTGGATTTCGTGGTGTAAAACCACCTGTACATTAATAGGTGTGTTAAACATCTGCATGTTTAACGCATGCATTTTTCCCGCACTATTTTGCTTTCCACGTTGGCATTTATTCATTTCTGTAGTGCTTTTTACACTGTTCGGATTATGATTCGATGTGCCAAGGATAATTTACCAAAACGTTTTCGATGTAGAACTTTATAAAGTATAGAAACTGAAAACTTTTAATCTTTTGGGGACTGTGACAAAGTGAAAACGATAGAAGTTTAAAAAGGTCTGTATGTCATTCTTTCAAATACTAACATTGTTCTGCAAAAGGTATTCTGAACCAGTGGCTCAGTTGGTAGAGTGTTAGAATTGAGATCGAAGGGTCGCTGGTTCGAGACTCACATGAAGCATTTTTTATTCTTTGCTTATCAGTACTGTTTCAACCATGGAGACAGGGAAGCCTCCGGAAATGGCTGATAAAGTGTTGTGAAGGACGTAAGGCAAACGTATAAACTGATAAACACGAGCAAAAGTCGTACGTAACCAAGACCACACCTCCGGGTATTATTCTACTGTGTCTACTCCGGGAATAAAGTTTAACGGTGCCTCATATTTCGTCAACGCTGATAATCCTTTATCGGTAAAACAGTTTATAGAAACATGATCCCTCTTGCAATGGTTTTGATTACCGCATCGTTTTGTTGAGAGTATATCCTCTCCCTCCCCCCCTACCCCACACACAAGAAAAACACTCCTAAATGTACCTGGTTGCCCACTTATTCGTATACTTCCACAAAACGATTTGAAGCGCGACTGTAACGGTAAATGCATTGAATGAATCGAGGGTCATTACTTAGAGGTCGTGGTACTACTGTAAACGTCAATATTTCTCCTAATCCCAGGCGGAGTAACAAAAAAACTATTAACATTTTCGAACTAACATACTGAACAAAATTAATGATTATAAATACAAAGTTGCCATTGTTGGACCCGTCAACAGGCTTCCTGATCATAGTGCTGGGGAGTTTAAAACCTCGGGGGCGTAGCCACAAACCCTTTTGGATACCTATATACACACGTCAGGATGACACCACAGATTGATTTTAGCTAAACGAGCCCCGGCTCAACCTGATAGCCGGATAGAGACCAATGGCCAATACTCAGTGTACCAAAATACCTTAAAAAGGGAAGTTAGATAATGACAAAGGCAAGGATAAATTTTAGATGTTTATATAGAAAAGCCTCTTTTTACAGCGTACAGACAATGATGCATGCACAGTACATATCCTAAAATAACTAATTAACTATGTAATTATTTAGCCAAAGTTACCAATTTATCAATTTTAGATTTAGATATTTATTTGTTTAACTAATGCCAGCTCATTTGCATACGGGTAGGGAAAAAGGGAGGGGGGGAATGTGACAGGTTCAAACAAATGGTTCACCCACAAATGTGTAGCTGAACAATCCCTCTGATTTCCTGCACCTTATATACTTGCTAAATGAACAGTCTACGACAAAGCACTGCTCAAAAATTACTAATAATCACTAATTTAGTAATTCCAATAAAATTTAACGTCAGTAAATTCACCATTCAGGTTCCCGAGACAAACTTGGGTATCTCAGAGGTGAACAACTATCACCTCAAAGAACCTGCGGATGATTTACTGGAAAGCACCCAAAAAGGCAAGCATATGCACGATCAGAGCCATATCAGAGACAAGAGACAGACCAAAGAAAGAAGGATAGAGGGGTCTAATTCTATAATTGTCCTTGGTAAAATCCTCATTCAATGCTCCTGAGAAGAATTCATCCTTAACCGGGAAAAACTATAAATTGTATGTACCCTTTTCAGAATCTCAAAGTCAAATTATTTACTTTATAGGTGTATAGCAGAACACATTTGAAGTTAGAGATTTCAGAATCTGTTCAGCAGACTGAGCACATTCAGGGCAAACCCTTATTTAGGCTAGAACCAATGTACATCCGGCCTTCATTAGTACCAAACCAACCGAACAGATTAACCAGACTCAAATGTCTGTTATCACCCAAAATATGTCCTTATATTCTGCTAAGAAAACCTACTAAAACATAGTCCCAAAACATCAAGGAAAAATCAAATTTCGCCTAATTTTTAGCATATAGCAGAACACATTTGAAGTTAGAAATTTCAGAATCTGTTCAGCAGACTGAGCACATTCAGGGCAAACCCTTATTTAGGCTAGAACCAATGTATATCCGGCCTTCATTAGTACCAAACCAGCAGAACAGATTAACCAGACTCAAATGTCTGTTATCACCCAGATATGTTCTTGTATTCTGCTATATAAATTTGCTAAAGCATAAAAATATCTAAAACTAATTTTAGTGAATCTCAAAAAAGCTTACGTTTAAGTCCAAAGAGTGTCTAAGTAGAAAAAATATGAAAATTAATTATCTATTTTTTAAAAAATATCACAACAGATCTAATAGTTTTGAAGTCAAATCACAGAATGCTGTATGCAAGATGGAACTGGCATTATATTCAACAAATCTCACAGCTATCAGATCACATGACATAATAATACAATTTCATTGGCTACCTGAAATCTAGCTGGACTAGTCAATTTCTACTTAGGGAACTCAATATATGATTTGCAAGGAAATGACATCATAATTACCCAAACCTATTAATAAACATCACTTCCTGTCTATTGCGCAATACCTCAATATTTACCAAAATATCAATAAATTTTACTTTCTAGATTAAACAAATGCATGCGCACAGTATTTCCATGTACATCCTCAATAAAACAGTAAAATTCACCTCTGAAATAATAAACTCATAGCCAAAACAACCCTAAATAAGGTCCTATACAATCTAAGTGGTCTAACTATAACAGATTATATGGTAATGCTTTACTGAAGTGTGATTAGGTCAATGCCCCTACACTGAAACAAAATAGTCCTTAAAAACTATTGAATAAAGTGAAGCCAGATAAGCTTAATACACCTAATGAATAATTATTAATTAGTATTTATAAAAACCTATTTCATTTCAACAATTAGTTGACGAAAACCCCCAAAATCATTGAATCAAAAAGTGTATGAAAATGTCAAATTCTGACAACCGGAACTACTTTTAGCATGGAACATATTCCCAAATAAAAATCTAGTATATAGGATAATATCAGTATTTTCAAAGGATCAAAGAGATAGGAAATATTATTAAATTCATTTTCAAGTAAGATTCTTTACTTTAAACTATTTGTAAAGAGCATTTCTTAACTTTATAAAAAGATGGGTCAGTCCATTACAACATAGGAACCAAATTGACCCTTATACAACTCTCTTCACCAACAATGCATTTTCTCTTTAACCCATGGAGACATAAAAAACAAAAGGTCCCCACAGCCTCACATGTGTAGAACATCAAAAAGCATACCAAAAAACCACAGCTTCAAAATGATCCCAGACCCCAAAAATCCTAAAATTCAATTTGTGATTCGCAAGTAGCATGCAAAAACATTGAGTCTGACATTTCCACTATGGTGAATCATAAGTAGGCCAAACACACACTTAAATGCGCAGTTGTTCATGTCAGTCTCATATCCCTATGTGATAGAAATATAGAAAAATTTACACTGTCAGTAGCAATGCTCTATTTAAAGAAATTGACAAAAACTCGAAAAACCCTAATTTCAACCTGTTCTTGATCCAGTCTGCAAAATTAGAAATGTGATTCTTTTTAAAGAGCATGCTAAAGGAAATCGCCACCCTGCAGCAGCTGGCTACGGAGGCTTTCCTTCGTGGCTGCAAATTTAAAGATGCAGCCACGCTGGTAATGAATGAAGCCCCGAAATCAATCCAGGAAGCTTGCAGACGGGTGAAGACCGTCATTGCGAATAAGAAGGCGGTGGGGGCCACCAAGGTGTCCTTCCAGGAACGTGCTTTCACGTTCCAGGAGGAAACCCGCGTGGCTTCCATTGAAAAGAAAGTCGATGACCTTGTGGAAACTTTCCATAGGGCCATTCCTTCATACAGATCACCTTCTAGGTCGCCTTCCCGTTATCCAGCGGGACCACAGGGTTATAATAATTGGCCCAGACAACGGTCTCCTGCTGGCTACCGAGATGGCTCACCATATCGCCAGTCTTATGAGCGATATAGGCCGCAATACCGGTCTCCATCCGGACAGCCTGGTGGGTACAGGAGAGGCTATTCACCAAATAGGAGCCCTGGCAGGGGTGGCGATGATAGGGGACCTGGTAATCAGGCTGCCTACTATCGACCGCCTATGCCTGGACCCCCAGCATACCCTTCAAATAATCGGGGGTATTACTCCGATTCCCAATACCAAGATGGGAAACGGCCTTATGGACAGTCTCCTGGACCACCAGCTCAACAAACTGCACCTAGGCCCAGCAATCATGACTCTTCATACCCTTCACCTAGGCCCACTTTTCAAGGCCCTTCCTTCACACAATCTGCACCGAACAGGCCCCAAAGTCCTGTAGCAGTTAGGTCTTTGTCAACGGATCAGCCAGTCGCTCAAGATTTAAACTTGGACGGACTGGGTGTTCCCGCGACCCATGCCTAGTCCGCCCTGATTTGGGCCGCCATTGTGATATACTTGAAGTGTCCTTGCCGAGTCACCGCAATTTGAATGCCACTATTAGCACTTTGATAAATGGTATACCAACAGATGCCATTTTAGATACTGCGGCTATGGTCACATTGATAAGGGATGATTATCTCCAACCTATAACTGATCCAGACCAGATAGGCCCAGTTTGCGTTTTAACAGGGATTGGTGCTGATCCAGTTCATGGCCGGATAGTTTACAATGTGCCAATCACTGTTGGGACTCAAACATTCCTGCATACGGTTTGCTTTGCTCCTGTAAAGGATGCTTGCCTTCTTGGTCTTGACTTTTTACGGGCAACAGCTAGTATTCTTGATTTGGGAAACAACAAATTGACAATAGGACCAGATATTATCCCTGTTAATGTCTCTGAAGCTGCAGATCATACATTTTCGAAAGTCACCGTAGTCCGGCGTACAGTGCTCCAACCTGGCTCTGTCTCTTTTGTCAAAGCTGAGTTGGATAAGCCTTTCGAGGACACCTTCATTGTTGAGGGTTGTCCAACAAAGCACACACTGTCGTCTCGGGTGTACGGTAATGGTAAGTTTGTCACCTTGAAAATAGTTAATGATTCAGAGTTCTTTGTGACCTTGAAAAAGGGCAAGGTCATTGGACATGCAGAACCTGCTGTCCAAGTGCCGGTTCCTGAGCAAGCCCGCATTTCTAAAGTATCCTCACATGCTCGGGGGCCCGGTGAGCAGAATGGTGCTGAGGGTTGTAGCATTCCTGCACATTTACAGCAAATGTTGTCAGAAAATACTTCAGGCTTAACAGAAACTCAAAAATCCAAATTTCAAAATTTAATTTTAGAATTTTCTGACATTTTTTCAAAAGATGACTTTGATTTGGGTTGTTTATCTGGAGTGGAACATTCTATCAAAACTCACGATGAAATTCCAATAGCTGAAAAATTTAGGCGGACTCCACTCCAATTTCAAAAACAAGAGCAAGAATACATTGAGCAGCTCTTGAAGCAGGGTGTTATCGAGCCTTCAGTATCAGAATGGTCAGCTGCTCCTGTGCTAGTAAGGAAGAAAACCGGTGAGCTCAGGTACTGTATAGATTATAGAGCTCTGAATGCGAAGACCTACAAAGACAATTATAGTCTTCCTTTGATTGAGGATTGTCTGGATTCTCTGTACGGTCAGAAAATGTTCTGTGTTCTCGACTTATGTGCTGGCTACTTTCAAATACCTCTGAATAGTAACTCTAAGCATAAGACATCTTTCAGCACTAGGTTTGGAAGCTTTCAGTGGTCTCGTCTCCCTATGGGCCTTTGTACGGCCCCAGCTACCTTTCAAAGGGCCATGCAGATGGTATTGCGTGGTTTACAATGGGAGGAGGTCATTGTATATCTAGACGATGTCATTGTTCTCGGGACTGATTTTGACAATACTCTGTCTTCTTTGAGAAAGGTTTTTGTTCGCTTCCGTGAGCATAATTTGAAACTTAAGCCCAGAAAGTGTAGCTTCTTTAAGGAGGAAGTTGAATTTCTCGGGAAATTGGTAAGCGGAAGTGGCGTATCCATTTCTCCAGATATATTGCAGGCCGTCGAACAATGGCCTACTCCATCCAATGCTAAAGAATTGCTTTCTTTTCTTGGGTTCATGAACTATCACAGGAATCATATTAAGGATTTTGCTAAGGTCTCAGCTGACCTATATGCACTAGTTCATGCAGACTTGTTTATTTGGACCAGTAGACACCAGGCTTGTTTTGAAACTTTGAAACAATTAGCCATTTCAGCCCCCATGCTTTCACACCCATCTCCAGATGGATTGTTCATTCTTGACACAGATGCTAGTGGAACTCAGATTGGTGCAGCCCTTTCTCAGGTTCAAAATGGTGAAATTAAGCCCATCTGCTTTGCCAGCCATGTCTTACTTAAGCAACATAGGAACTACTGTACAACTCGGAAAGAACTTTTGGCAATAATAAAATTCTGTCGTCAGTTCAGACACTTTTTGCTAGGACGTTTCTTCTACATCAGGACTGATCATAACTCATTAGTTTGGCTTACCCGTTTTAAACACTTGGAGGGTCAGTTGGCACGCTTCCTTGAGGAGCTGTCACAATATGATTTCAAAATCATCCATAGAAAAGGCGCGGAACACATCAATGCAGATGCTCTAAGTCGTCTCAAAGATCCTTTTGTTGAATGTGACTGTTATACAGCTGGTCAGAATGTTAGTGACCTTCCTTGTGGAGGTTGCAATTATTGTCGGCGGGCACATAGGCAGTGGGCTCGGTTCAACGATGATGTTGATGATATTGTACCTTTGGCTGTCCGTAGCATTGAAGTTGAGGCTCAGGATACTGATTCGTCCAGTGCCCAGACGATTTCCAATTGGATGGAGGGTCTCTCACGTTTGGAGCTCAGGGAAGCTCAAACTCAGGACCCAGACATTGGTTTAGTCATGAATTGGCTAGAGCACTCTTACGAGCCAACCACACGAGAGTTGCAACTCACTGGCCCTGAAACAAGATCCCTTTGGCTAACAAGGGACCAACTGAAATTGCAACAAGGCATTTTGTACTATTCCTGGTCAAACTGTGATTATCGCTCTGACTGTTTAGTCGTCCCTGCAGAACTCAGACCTAGAGTCTTGTACTACTGTCATGATTCAAAAGGTTCTGGACATTTAGGCCAAGATAAAACATTAGATAAACTTAAGCAGAGGTTTTATTGGTACGGTATGTCCAGGGATAGTGACATATATGTGAAGCAGTGTTCAACCTGCAACAAAAACAAAAAGGGAAATAGGAAACCTAGAGGTGCTCTAGGACTTTATCACTCAGGATGTCCAATGGAAAGAGTACACTTGGATATCGTGGGTCCGATAAATCCAAGAAGTAAGTCAGGCTCAGCATACATACTGGTTATGGTTGATCAGTTTACTAAATGGGTTGAGCTTGCAGCTTTGCCAGCTCAAAATGCAGAATTAACAGCGAGGGCATTTTTAAGGCATTTTATAGTGACTTTCGGCTGTCCGTTTGAAGTGCACACTGACCAAGGTAGAAACTTTGAGAGTGACTTATTCCAAGCTTTCTGTAAGGTTCTGGAAATCACCAAAACCAGGACTACCCCTTATCACGCTTCGGGTAATGGTCAGGTTGAAGTTTTCAACAGAGTCATTCTGCAGATGATTAGGTCATATGTCTCCCGAGGTAAAAAGGACTGGGACGAGCATCTACCCCTTATATCAATGGCCCTGCACTCTATGAAAAATAAATCCACTGGTTTTTCAGCAAACATGATGATGCTGGGGAGAGAGGTTTGTCAGCCGATCGATTTAATCCTCGGCCTAACTAGGTCAACTCCTCGGGACCCACCAACCTGGGTCGCAAATCTGTTAAGTAATCTCTCAGATATTCATAAACTGGCCAGAGAGAGGATTGGCGAAGCTCAACTGCGCCAGAAGAGAGACTATGACCTTAGGTTATTTGAAAGGTCATACAAACTTGGAGATGTAGTCTATTTAGTGGATTCCTCAAATGAAATTGGCGTGAGCCGCAAATTGAGACCTCCATGGACAGGTCCATTCCTTATTGTAGGGGCCCGTCCCCCAGTCTATACTATCGAAGGGAGGCGTAGGGTACATTCAGTTCACCATGATCGGTTGAAACCATGTCATGACGCTTATTTTCCTCTGTGGTTGCGGAGAAAGAGACACGAGATTCTCGATACTCAGACCTCTGTTCCCATAGTTGAGGAGGAGGGTCATGACATGGAGCCTGATGAGCTTGTTCAGGATGACTCCCAGGGTGATGAACCGTTTGATCCTGATCAGACCCTACCATACATGCTGGGAGATGATCCTGACTTGACTTTGCCGTATATGTTTGGGGATGAGTCCATTTCTTTACCTGATAGTGACTCTGCAGGTGACATTGAGAGCCAACAATCAAATCCCATTGGCGGCTCCAATTCGCTCTCTGATGGCGTTATAGTGACTCAGCCATTAGGGATCACTCAAACCACCCGAACCGGAAGGAAAATTCAGCTACCCGCACGTTTCAGAGACTGATTTGGACATCTGGCTTGGTGGGTTTCATATTAGCCCTTTGTGGTTGTATGTTCCTATCAATTTTGTTGTCCGAAATCTCAGGCACTTAAATCTGATGTTTGGCCTGTTGGGAAGTCATATTAGCCCTTTGAGGTTGTATGATCCTTATTGGGCCTAATACCAGATAAAATTGCAACTTGACAGTGTCATATTGGCCTCTTGGTTGTATGGCTACTGTTAAAGTATCAATTCAGCGGCGTATTTGGCAGTGACGTATATTAGCCCTTTGAGGTTGTATGCCCATTGTAGATTGCGACGCTGAGGCAAATATTTTGACGTCGGATTTATAAGTGACGCAAGCAACCGTGCTTAGATTTTCTAGTATGGGTTCATATGATGTACAGGAGAAACTATCTGCCGAGTCTGGACTTGTCAGTGTAATATACATGTCAGTAGTTTGGTTGTGGCGGTTGTCTTGAATGGTTTTATTAGTACTTTGAGATTGTAAGACCTTTGAGATGGCGTCGTGACCTCAATATTGACTGAGGGAATTTACTACTTACAAGTCAATCCTTGTCGGTCTGACGTCAATTACACCATTATGACGTTACCCCGAGTAGTCTATATTAGTCCTTTGAGATTGTATGACCCTTTATTTGGGTGATGGCATAACACTGCTAACATATCTAGTTTTGTGATGGTACATAATAGCCTAAATGACTATTCCAAGATGGGACATGTAATTCTTTCAAAATTTAGTCTGAGAATCGCAATCAGTAATATAATCACACTGTGACATACAATTGAATGCTATATTCAGACACTCTTCCAGTGTGGATGCTTGATGTCAGTTGTGATGCTTGTCCATATTAGCCCTTTTGTAGTTGTATGGCTGGCATGATCCTGGCATTGGGGTCCTCATGTAGCTGAATTTGTTTCTAATCTCTTCTGCCAAATATCTGAATGGCAGGATTTAAGTTATTGTGACAGAATCTGAAGTGCCATTGCTGAGGAGTCGTGGATTGGAAATATTGCGACTCATCAGTACAGCTTTGTGTTGATGATTTTTAATATATTGTTGCAGCAGATTTCTGGTTCCATGCAGCCTAGTAGTTGATGGAACTAGATATGTGCTGTTTATAAATACAGAATTACTTGCAATTTTGCATATGGCCTGTCTGTACACTTTGGGTCATGCGTTCATCCTTCTGTTTAGCCATACCAATTGTCAGGTTTTCTTTTAGCCCTTTGCGGTTGTAGAGGCTTGACTGGGTGTAGGTTATTCATTGGGAGGTTTTCTGGTGATGTGACCTACTAGTGTATTATGGGGTCATGCTTTGCACCCTAGTGCACCTTTTCCATTTATTGTAGTTTTTATTACATAATTGGAGAAAACTCGACTGATGCTGGAAGTGCATTAGGATGTATACATATGCTAAGGCATTTTATTGGTGTACATAGACTGACATTGTGGGTATACATGAGTTGTAGGCATTATTGCTTTGGGGGAGGCAACTATTTGGATAACCTTTTTCATTTTTTGTAGGATGCCACCCAGATCAAAGAAGGCACGGTTTAATGATTCTTGTCAAACCTGTGAAGCTGTCACCACACATGTATATCGACATGTCCTTCGGGCTCATTTACCTTGGTATCTGAGCCCAGCCACTGCATGTGTCAGCTGCCACATGTCTGCGGGGACTGTGAGGGAGCGCAGTGTCCTGCATGGTAGACACCAGTGGATAGCTGGGGAATACTTTTTGCAGGCCTGGTTCCTGCTTATGAATGGGTTTTTCCTGTTTATGAGCCAGGAGTTGGGTCTGGGTTCCCCCATTGAGATGCTGGGTTCTGCCCTGGTTAGGGAGCTCCTTCCTGGTCCTCTCAGCTTCTCTGAGGAAGAATATTTCTTTCTCAGTGAATACGATCGGAGAGCCGGATTGGAACCACTGGTACTTGGTGGTTATTTGGCCATTCCACCTACCAGAGTTATCGCCCTTAGTCATCCGGGTTTTATGGCTAAACTAATTACCCATATAAGCCCAGGGGCGGTATCTCAATTGCAGACTTTCGCCAGGTACCTGACCTCCGGATTTTCCAATCCGACCGCTGGCTATCCAGTTATGAAAAGGGGTATCATTGATGCTCATTTTCATTTGGATAAGCTCTCCCGTCGTCCTAACCAGACACTGTTGGATCTGGAGGACTCAAGCTCTTTTCCCATCACCATTCCCTTTGCCATTGCAAATTATGTTTTTCAGGGTAGTTGGAAATATCTTGGTGATCATGTGATTGCGGATCCTGGGCTAAGGATAACTCTTGGCATCCACCCTCATATGATTACCGACCCTCAGGTTGATATTTGCAGTTTGAAAAAACTTGTGGATCAGTATCCATCGGCCGTGGGCATTGGCGAGGTCGGCCTGGACTTTACTACTGTGTGCAAGCATAAATACCATGATAAGACAATCTGTCGTGCACAGAGTATCCGGGGACAGCGCCGATTTCTGCGGCTGAGTTTCAATCTGGCTAAGTCCACGGGTAAGGTCTTGGTCATACATGTCCGGGACAAGGTTAAGGGCTCTGGAGTGGCGGCACAGGAGGTACTTTCTTTACTCCTGGAATTGGAAATGCAGAACCATCCAATTCATCGCCATTGTTTCATTGGAAGGGAGGTGGAATACAGACGATGGTCTTCCATGCTTCCAAATTGCTATTTTAGCATTTCACCTGCTTCGTTGAAGCATCCCGAGACTGTCTCCGCTATTAAGGCTTTTGACAATCGCAAACGACTACTATTAGAGACAGATTCCCCTTATTTAGCTGACAAACCTTGGAATGTCAATGAGGTTGCTGAGGGGGTAGCGCAGATCTTGGATATTACTAAAACTGTGCTGGTGGGGGCATGCAATAAAAATGTAGCCAGGTTGTATAACTTGCCCTGGTAAACCCCACAATAGAAGTTAAAGCCATGTCATGCATTGTTTACGGCCATTCTTGCTCCGTGGGCTTATTATAATTTGAGGGAATACTTTTAGATTTTGAATTAATACAGTTAGTCTTTGGGTGATTAGCTCTTTGTAGTTGTCACTCCTGGGTTGAATCTGTTTATTTTGTATTTATATCAATATTTCTACATATAATTTGCATGGTAATACTTTTAATCTCTTCTTTTACAGGCCAGAAATACCTTTACCGTAAGTGCACACATTATCACAACTTTGTGGTTGCTTGTGGTGTGGTAGCTACTTATTTGCTATTTCTTTAGGAATTACTATAATATGCATGTACTACAACTTAATATTTGTAATGAGTAATTCTGGTCAAGTTATTTGGTAACATATTGCATGGGACTGATAACTATGATCCTGTCTGTAAAGTATGTGCATTGTAGTGGTTCCTATACTAAAATTCCTTTAATCCTCTTCTTTTCCATTTTACAGTAGTCACTCCTTAGTTCCTTAGTTTTTTAGTATAACTTTGTTCTCACATTAAGGATCTTGAGTCTCCAGGTCTTACTATTCCATATCAGTGCTTTGCTGGGTCACAACTTTATGCTATCAATGTGTCTTATTAACACAGGCAACTTGTTTCTACATTTAAAATCTTAGCATATATATGAATATATACCTTATGTATATAGGACCGTAACCTAGTGAAACACTGTATATGCTTCCATATATTATACCATTTTTGTATTGCCCATGTTCAGGTGGTGGACTACATGTGGTGGCTATGTTTATATTTGTATGCATATAATCTTTATTCTGAGTTGTTTGAGTTTAGTGGTGAAGTAATTCCTATATAGCATTAACATATAATATCTTAACACTAATAATCTGTTTTAATATTAAGAGCCATTGCACTTGATGTAGCTAAAGTATAGCTTATCTGCTAAGCAGATCGTAAATATATAATGTAATATCTATAAGCAAAAATAAGTTAAAGAATCCGATTGATTCTTCAGAGCATTCAATTTTTGTATATATTATCTGTCCGGTATGTTTGGTCCCTGTTGCACTGTCTGTTGCATTGTCTGTCTTGGTAATGTGAGGTCAAGGTCATACAATATTTTGGTACTAATAATCATAAACTAAGTTTCTCAATACAGTAAGTCATCCATTCCTTTATGTCAATACGTTCAAGTATATAACTTTAAATTTAAGAACTGAAAAGCATTTATATTAATAATTCCTGTCTTTCACTACATATATTATTCATTTCAAATTGTTATCTGCATATTAGCTCTTTTTATGGAAGGGGGAGAGTGTTGGACCCGTCAACAGGCTTCCTGATCATAGTGCTGGGGAGTTTAGGTGATCTCATCCCGGAAGGGCGGAGTAACGCCTACGCAACGCCTACGAGACCACGTGACATCTAATTGCGGGAATTGCAGCCTCTTGCGACTTGACCTTCAGACAATACAGACGTTCTTTGGTGCGCTCTACAGCCTAAAGATATAGGTAAGTAGACTTACCTATATCTTTAGGCTGTAGAGCGCACCAAAGAACGTCTGTATTGTCTGAAGGTCAAGTCGCAAGAGGCTGCAATTCCCGCAATTAGATGTCACGTGGTCTCGTAGGCGTTGCGTAGGCGTTACTCCGCCCTTCCGGGATGAGATCACCTAAACTCCCCAGCACTATGATCAGGAAGCCTGTTGACGGGTCCAACACTCTCCCCCTTCCATAAAAAGAGCTAATATGCAGATAACAATTTGAAATGAATAATATATGTAGTGAAAGACAGGAATTATTAATATAAATGCTTTTCAGTTCTTAAATTTAAAGTTATATACTTGAACGTATTGACATAAAGGAATGGATGACTTACTGTATTGAGAAACTTAGTTTATGATTATTAGTACCAAAATATTGTATGACCTTGACCTCACATTACCAAGACAGACAATGCAACAGACAGTGCAACAGGGACCAAACATACCGGACAGATAATATATACAAAAATTGAATGCTCTGAAGAATCAATCGGATTCTTTAACTTATTTTTGCTTATAGATATTACATTATATATTTACGATCTGCTTAGCAGATAAGCTATACTTTAGCTACATCAAGTGCAATGGCTCTTAATATTAAAACAGATTATTAGTGTTAAGATATTATATGTTAATGCTATATAGGAATTACTTCACCACTAAACTCAAACAACTCAGAATAAAGATTATATGCATACAAATATAAACATAGCCACCACATGTAGTCCACCACCTGAACATGGGCAATACAAAAATGGTATAATATATGGAAGCATATACAGTGTTTCACTAGGTTACGGTCCTATATACATAAGGTATATATTCATATATATGCTAAGATTTTAAATGTAGAAACAAGTTGCCTGTGTTAATAAGACACATTGATAGCATAAAGTTGTGACCCAGCAAAGCACTGATATGGAATAGTAAGACCTGGAGACTCAAGATCCTTAATGTGAGAACAAAGTTATACTAAAAAACTAAGGAACTAAGGAGTGACTACTGTAAAATGGAAAAGAAGAGGATTAAAGGAATTTTAGTATAGGAACCACTACAATGCACATACTTTACAGACAGGATCATAGTTATCAGTCCCATGCAATATGTTACCAAATAACTTGACCAGAATTACTCATTACAAATATTAAGTTGTAGTACATGCATATTATAGTAATTCCTAAAGAAATAGCAAATAAGTAGCTACCACACCACAAGCAACCACAAAGTTGTGATAATGTGTGCACTTACGGTAAAGGTATTTCTGGCCTGTAAAAGAAGAGATTAAAAGTATTACCATGCAAATTATATGTAGAAATATTGATATAAATACAAAATAAACAGATTCAACCCAGGAGTGACAACTACAAAGAGCTAATCACCCAAAGACTAACTGTATTAATTCAAAATCTAAAAGTATTCCCTCAAATTATAATAAGCCCACGGAGCAAGAATGGCCGTAAACAATGCATGACATGGCTTTAACTTCTATTGTGGGGTTTACCAGGGCAAGTTATACAACCTGGCTACATTTTTATTGCATGCCCCCACCAGCACAGTTTTAGTAATATCCAAGATCTGCGCTACCCCCTCAGCAACCTCATTGACATTCCAAGGTTTGTCAGCTAAATAAGGGGAATCTGTCTCTAATAGTAGTCGTTTGCGATTGTCAAAAGCCTTAATAGCGGAGACAGTCTCGGGATGCTTCAACGAAGCAGGTGAAATGCTAAAATAGCAATTTGGAAGCATGGAAGACCATCGTCTGTATTCCACCTCCCTTCCAATGAAACAATGGCGATGAATTGGATGGTTCTGCATTTCCAATTCCAGGAGTAAAGAAAGTACCTCCTGTGCCGCCACTCCAGAGCCCTTAACCTTGTCCCGGACATGTATGACCAAGACCTTACCCGTGGACTTAGCCAGATTGAAACTCAGCCGCAGAAATCGGCGCTGTCCCCGGATACTCTGTGCACGACAGATTGTCTTATCATGGTATTTATGCTTGCACACAGTAGTAAAGTCCAGGCCGACCTCGCCAATGCCCACGGCCGATGGATACTGATCCACAAGTTTTTTCAAACTGCAAATATCAACCTGAGGGTCGGTAATCATATGAGGGTGGATGCCAAGAGTTATCCTTAGCCCAGGATCCGCAATCACATGATCACCAAGATATTTCCAACTACCCTGAAAAACATAATTTGCAATGGCAAAGGGAATGGTGATGGGAAAAGAGCTTGAGTCCTCCAGATCCAACAGTGTCTGGTTAGGACGACGGGAGAGCTTATCCAAATGAAAATGAGCATCAATGATACCCCTTTTCATAACTGGATAGCCAGCGGTCGGATTGGAAAATCCGGAGGTCAGGTACCTGGCGAAAGTCTGCAATTGAGATACCGCCCCTGGGCTTATATGGGTAATTAGTTTAGCCATAAAACCCGGATGACTAAGGGCGATAACTCTGGTAGGTGGAATGGCCAAATAACCACCAAGTACCAGTGGTTCCAATCCGGCTCTCCGATCGTATTCACTGAGAAAGAAATATTCTTCCTCAGAGAAGCTGAGAGGACCAGGAAGGAGCTCCCTAACCAGGGCAGAACCCAGCATCTCAATGGGGGAACCCAGACCCAACTCCTGGCTCATAAACAGGAAAAACCCATTCATAAGCAGGAACCAGGCCTGCAAAAAGTATTCCCCAGCTATCCACTGGTGTCTACCATGCAGGACACTGCGCTCCCTCACAGTCCCCGCAGACATGTGGCAGCTGACACATGCAGTGGCTGGGCTCAGATACCAAGGTAAATGAGCCCGAAGGACATGTCGATATACATGTGTGGTGACAGCTTCACAGGTTTGACAAGAATCATTAAACCGTGCCTTCTTTGATCTGGGTGGCATCCTACAAAAAATGAAAAAGGTTATCCAAATAGTTGCCTCCCCCAAAGCAATAATGCCTACAACTCATGTATACCCACAATGTCAGTCTATGTACACCAATAAAATGCCTTAGCATATGTATACATCCTAATGCACTTCCAGCATCAGTCGAGTTTTCTCCAATTATGTAATAAAAACTACAATAAATGGAAAAGGTGCACTAGGGTGCAAAGCATGACCCCATAATACACTAGTAGGTCACATCACCAGAAAACCTCCCAATGAATAACCTACACCCAGTCAAGCCTCTACAACCGCAAAGGGCTAAAAGAAAACCTGACAATTGGTATGGCTAAACAGAAGGATGAACGCATGACCCAAAGTGTACAGACAGGCCATATGCAAAATTGCAAGTAATTCTGTATTTATAAACAGCACATATCTAGTTCCATCAACTACTAGGCTGCATGGAACCAGAAATCTGCTGCAACAATATATTAAAAATCATCAACACAAAGCTGTACTGATGAGTCGCAATATTTCCAATCCACGACTCCTCAGCAATGGCACTTCAGATTCTGTCACAATAACTTAAATCCTGCCATTCAGATATTTGGCAGAAGAGATTAGAAACAAATTCAGCTACATGAGGACCCCAATGCCAGGATCATGCCAGCCATACAACTACAAAAGGGCTAATATGGACAAGCATCACAACTGACATCAAGCATCCACACTGGAAGAGTGTCTGAATATAGCATTCAATTGTATGTCACAGTGTGATTATATTACTGATTGCGATTCTCAGACTAAATTTTGAAAGAATTACATGTCCCATCTTGGA
Organism: Loripinus fragilis; assembly: GCA_964019695.1. Taxonomy (NCBI): domain Eukaryota; kingdom Metazoa; phylum Mollusca; class Bivalvia; order Lucinida; family Lucinidae; genus Loripinus; species Loripinus fragilis. Next base: position 61,434,918 of record OZ026521.1, on the reverse strand, counting down.
ATAGTCATTTAGGCTATTATGTACCATCACAAAACTAGATATGTTAGCAGTGTTATGCCATCACCCAAATAAAGGGTCATACAATCTCAAAGGACTAATATAGACTACTCGGGGTAACGTCATAATGGTGTAATTGACGTCAGACCGACAAGGATTGACTTGTAAGTAGTAAATTCCCTCAGTCAATATTGAGGTCACGACGCCATCTCAAAGGTCTTACAATCTCAAAGTACTAATAAAACCATTCAAGACAACCGCCACAACCAAACTACTGACATGTATATTACACTGACAAGTCCAGACTCGGCAGATAGTTTCTCCTGTACATCATATGAACCCATACTAGAAAATCTAAGCACGGTTGCTTGCGTCACTTATAAATCCGACGTCAAAATATTTGCCTCAGCGTTGCAATCTACAATGGGCATACAACCTCAAAGGGCTAATATACGTCACTGCCAAATACGCCGCTGAATTGATACTTTAACAGTAGCCATACAACCAAGAGGCCAATATGACACTGTCAAGTTGCAATTTTATCTGGTATTAGGCCCAATAAGGATCATACAACCTCAAAGGGCTAATATGACTTCCCAACAGGCCAAACATCAGATTTAAGTGCCTGAGATTTCGGACAACCAAATTGATAGGAACATACAACCACAAAGGGCTAATATGAAACCCACCAAGCCAGATGTCCAAATCAGTCTCTGAAACGTGCGGGTAGCTGAATTTTCCTTCCGGTTCGGGTGGTTTGAGTGATCCCTAATGGCTGAGTCACTATAACGCCATCAGAGAGCGAATTGGAGCCGCCAATGGGATTTGATTGTTGGCTCTCAATGTCACCTGCAGAGTCACTATCAGGTAAAGAAATGGACTCATCCCCAAACATATACGGCAAAGTCAAGTCAGGATCATCTCCCAGCATGTATGGTAGGGTCTGATCAGGATCAAACGGTTCATCACCCTGGGAGTCATCCTGAACAAGCTCATCAGGCTCCATGTCATGACCCTCCTCCTCAACTATGGGAACAGAGGTCTGAGTATCGAGAATCTCGTGTCTCTTTCTCCGCAACCACAGAGGAAAATAAGCGTCATGACATGGTTTCAACCGATCATGGTGAACTGAATGTACCCTACGCCTCCCTTCGATAGTATAGACTGGGGGACGGGCCCCTACAATAAGGAATGGACCTGTCCATGGAGGTCTCAATTTGCGGCTCACGCCAATTTCATTTGAGGAATCCACTAAATAGACTACATCTCCAAGTTTGTATGACCTTTCAAATAACCTAAGGTCATAGTCTCTCTTCTGGCGCAGTTGAGCTTCGCCAATCCTCTCTCTGGCCAGTTTATGAATATCTGAGAGATTACTTAACAGATTTGCGACCCAGGTTGGTGGGTCCCGAGGAGTTGACCTAGTTAGGCCGAGGATTAAATCGATCGGCTGACAAACCTCTCTCCCCAGCATCATCATGTTTGCTGAAAAACCAGTGGATTTATTTTTCATAGAGTGCAGGGCCATTGATATAAGGGGTAGATGCTCGTCCCAGTCCTTTTTACCTCGGGAGACATATGACCTAATCATCTGCAGAATGACTCTGTTGAAAACTTCAACCTGACCATTACCCGAAGCGTGATAAGGGGTAGTCCTGGTTTTGGTGATTTCCAGAACCTTACAGAAAGCTTGGAATAAGTCACTCTCAAAGTTTCTACCTTGGTCAGTGTGCACTTCAAACGGACAGCCGAAAGTCACTATAAAATGCCTTAAAAATGCCCTCGCTGTTAATTCTGCATTTTGAGCTGGCAAAGCTGCAAGCTCAACCCATTTAGTAAACTGATCAACCATAACCAGTATGTATGCTGAGCCTGACTTACTTCTTGGATTTATCGGACCCACGATATCCAAGTGTACTCTTTCCATTGGACATCCTGAGTGATAAAGTCCTAGAGCACCTCTAGGTTTCCTATTTCCCTTTTTGTTTTTGTTGCAGGTTGAACACTGCTTCACATATATGTCACTATCCCTGGACATACCGTACCAATAAAACCTCTGCTTAAGTTTATCTAATGTTTTATCTTGGCCTAAATGTCCAGAACCTTTTGAATCATGACAGTAGTACAAGACTCTAGGTCTGAGTTCTGCAGGGACGACTAAACAGTCAGAGCGATAATCACAGTTTGACCAGGAATAGTACAAAATGCCTTGTTGCAATTTCAGTTGGTCCCTTGTTAGCCAAAGGGATCTTGTTTCAGGGCCAGTGAGTTGCAACTCTCGTGTGGTTGGCTCGTAAGAGTGCTCTAGCCAATTCATGACTAAACCAATGTCTGGGTCCTGAGTTTGAGCTTCCCTGAGCTCCAAACGTGAGAGACCCTCCATCCAATTGGAAATCGTCTGGGCACTGGACGAATCAGTATCCTGAGCCTCAACTTCAATGCTACGGACAGCCAAAGGTACAATATCATCAACATCATCGTTGAACCGAGCCCACTGCCTATGTGCCCGCCGACAATAATTGCAACCTCCACAAGGAAGGTCACTAACATTCTGACCAGCTGTATAACAGTCACATTCAACAAAAGGATCTTTGAGACGACTTAGAGCATCTGCATTGATGTGTTCCGCGCCTTTTCTATGGATGATTTTGAAATCATATTGTGACAGCTCCTCAAGGAAGCGTGCCAACTGACCCTCCAAGTGTTTAAAACGGGTAAGCCAAACTAATGAGTTATGATCAGTCCTGATGTAGAAGAAACGTCCTAGCAAAAAGTGTCTGAACTGACGACAGAATTTTATTATTGCCAAAAGTTCTTTCCGAGTTGTACAGTAGTTCCTATGTTGCTTAAGTAAGACATGGCTGGCAAAGCAGATGGGCTTAATTTCACCATTTTGAACCTGAGAAAGGGCTGCACCAATCTGAGTTCCACTAGCATCTGTGTCAAGAATGAACAATCCATCTGGAGATGGGTGTGAAAGCATGGGGGCTGAAATGGCTAATTGTTTCAAAGTTTCAAAACAAGCCTGGTGTCTACTGGTCCAAATAAACAAGTCTGCATGAACTAGTGCATATAGGTCAGCTGAGACCTTAGCAAAATCCTTAATATGATTCCTGTGATAGTTCATGAACCCAAGAAAAGAAAGCAATTCTTTAGCATTGGATGGAGTAGGCCATTGTTCGACGGCCTGCAATTTATCTGGAGAAATGGATACGCCACTTCCGCTTACCAATTTCCCGAGAAATTCAACTTCCTCCTTAAAGAAGCTACACTTTCTGGGCTTAAGTTTCAAATTATGCTCACGGAAGCGAACAAAAACCTTTCTCAAAGAAGACAGAGTATTGTCAAAATCAGTCCCGAGAACAATGACATCGTCTAGATATACAATGACCTCCTCCCATTGTAAACCACGCAATACCATCTGCATGGCCCTTTGAAAGGTAGCTGGGGCCGTACAAAGGCCCATAGGGAGACGAGACCACTGAAAGCTTCCAAACCTAGTGCTGAAAGATGTCTTATGCTTAGAGTTACTATTCAGAGGTATTTGAAAGTAGCCAGCACATAAGTCGAGAACACAGAACATTTTCTGACCGTACAGAGAATCCAGACAATCCTCAATCAAAGGAAGACTATAATTGTCTTTGTAGGTCTTCGCATTCAGAGCTCTTTAATCTATACAGTACCTGAGCTCACCGGTTTTCTTCCTTACTAGCACAGGAGCAGCTGACCATTCTGATACTGAAGGCTCGATAACACCCTGCTTCAAGAGCTGCTCAATGTATTCTTGCTCTTGTTTTTGAAATTGGAGTGGAGTCCGCCTAAATTTTTCAGCTATTGGAATTTCATCGTGAGTTTTGATAGAATGTTCCACTCCAGATAAACAACCCAAATCAAAGTCATCTTTTGAAAAAATGTCAGAAAATTCTAAAATTAAATTTTGAAATTTGGATTTTTGAGTTTCTGTTAAGCCTGAAGTATTTTCTGACAACATTTGCTGTAAATGTGCAGGAATGCTACAACCCTCAGCACCATTCTGCTCACCGGGCCCCCGAGCATGTGAGGATACTTTAGAAATGCGGGCTTGCTCAGGAACCGGCACTTGGACAGCAGGTTCTGCATGTCCAATGACCTTGCCCTTTTTCAAGGTCACAAAGAACTCTGAATCATTAACTATTTTCAAGGTGACAAACTTACCATTACCGTACACCCGAGACGACAGTGTGTGCTTTGTTGGACAACCCTCAACAATGAAGGTGTCCTCGAAAGGCTTATCCAACTCAGCTTTGACAAAAGAGACAGAGCCAGGTTGGAGCACTGTACGCCGGACTACGGTGACTTTCGAAAATGTATGATCTGCAGCTTCAGAGACATTAACAGGGATAATATCTGGTCCTATTGTCAATTTGTTGTTTCCCAAATCAAGAATACTAGCTGTTGCCCGTAAAAAGTCAAGACCAAGAAGGCAAGCATCCTTTACAGGAGCAAAGCAAACCGTATGCAGGAATGTTTGAGTCCCAACAGTGATTGGCACATTGTAAACTATCCGGCCATGAACTGGATCAGCACCAATCCCTGTTAAAACGCAAACTGGGCCTATCTGGTCTGGATCAGTTATAGGTTGGAGATAATCATCCCTTATCAATGTGACCATAGCCGCAGTATCTAAAATGGCATCTGTTGGTATACCATTTATCAAAGTGCTAATAGTGGCATTCAAATTGCGGTGACTCGGCAAGGACACTTCAAGTATATCACAATGGCGGCCCAAATCAGGGCGGACTAGGCATGGGTCGCGGGAACACCCAGTCCGTCCAAGTTTAAATCTTGAGCGACTGGCTGATCCGTTGACAAAGACCTAACTGCTACAGGACTTTGGGGCCTGTTCGGTGCAGATTGTGTGAAGGAAGGGCCTTGAAAAGTGGGCCTAGGTGAAGGGTATGAAGAGTCATGATTGCTGGGCCTAGGTGCAGTTTGTTGAGCTGGTGGTCCAGGAGACTGTCCATAAGGCCGTTTCCCATCTTGGTATTGGGAATCGGAGTAATACCCCCGATTATTTGAAGGGTATGCTGGGGGTCCAGGCATAGGCGGTCGATAGTAGGCAGCCTGATTACCAGGTCCCCTATCATCGCCACCCCTGCCAGGGCTCCTATTTGGTGAATAGCCTCTCCTGTACCCACCAGGCTGTCCGGATGGAGACCGGTATTGCGGCCTATATCGCTCATAAGACTGGCGATATGGTGAGCCATCTCGGTAGCCAGCAGGAGACCGTTGTCTGGGCCAATTATTATAACCCTGTGGTCCCGCTGGATAACGGGAAGGCGACCTAGAAGGTGATCTGTATGAAGGAATGGCCCTATGGAAAGTTTCCACAAGGTCATCGACTTTCTTTTCAATGGAAGCCACGCGGGTTTCCTCCTGGAACGTGAAAGCACGTTCCTGGAAGGACACCTTGGTGGCCCCCACCGCCTTCTTATTCGCAATGACGGTCTTCACCCGTCTGCAAGCTTCCTGGATTGATTTCGGGGCTTCATTCATTACCAGCGTGGCTGCATCTTTAAATTTGCAGCCACGAAGGAAAGCCTCCGTAGCCAGCTGCTGCAGGGTGGCGATCTGTGCATCACCGTAACCATCAATGGTTACGGTGAGAACACGCTGGAGGAAGTCCTCCAGAGATTCCTCCTCACTTTGTTTAATTACATGTAATCGCTGTCTGGCAGCAACTGGCTCGTCCCTCAGATCAAACCGGAGGGCAAGCTCATTCTTCAACGAAGAATAGTCTCGCCCCTCGGCCCTATTTGCGTACTCAAGCGCCTTGTCGGTCAGGCAGTCAAAGAGCCTGTCCAGTTTCTTATTGTCGGACCAGCCCCTCCGTAAAGCTACCCTGTCAAACTTCGTTATAAAGCCTCGCCAGGATAGTTTGGTGGGGTCACCTGAAAAGAATTGCAGTTTTTGAGGAGCCGGCGATCGGCTCCTTGACCGACTCCCATAACTGGACTGCCTATCTGACTGTCTACTCCGCGATCTCCCTCTTTGATCTGTACTGAAAGTATAACTATTGTCTTGTTGTTGCTGTGTTTGCTGATTTTGTTGTTGTTGTGTTTGTTGCTGTTGTAATTGCTGTTGTGGTGTTTGTTGATATGTTTGTTGATGTGTCTGTTGTTGTGATGTTTGTTGTTGTAATGTTTGTTGTTGTTGTGTTTGTTGCTGTTGTGGTTTTTGTGGATATGGTTGTTGTTGTGATATTTGTTGTTGTTGTGCTTGTAGATATGTTTGTTGTTGTGGCGTTTGTTGATGTGGTGATGTTTGTTGCTGTTGTTGTGTTTGTTGATATGTTTGTTGTTGTTGTTGTTGTGGTGTTTGTTGCTGTAGTGCTGGTGGTTTGTATATATGTTGCGTTTGTTTTTGACCATATTGTTGATATTGTTTTGGTGGATATATACCAGAATCTGGTATCACAGCAGAGATTGCTTCTATTTGTGTTTCTTGTGAGGTCTTTGGTTTGACCTCTATAGGTGACGGAGGTTCATGCCATGTTAATGTCTTTGGCTTGACGTCTAATACTGAAGGTGTGTGCAAAATTGTTGGAAGTTGTTGAGCAACAGAAGTTTGCCAAACTGCCTGATGCTGTTGAACAGAGGGTAACATGACCTCTGCCGAAAATGGCTGAGCCGTGTGTAGTGGTTGTGAAATTGATGGTGTTGTGATCATATGTGATGAAGTATGTGTTAGTGACTCTGATGTGATGTTCTTTTGGTGGCTGATAGGTAGTGGTGTTGTTATTGGTGATATGGAAACTGGCTTCAATATTTTCGACACGTCTTCCACAAATTTGTCGTGATCAAAGAGGTGCTTTTGCATATCTTTGTTTTGTGTCTCAATCTTATGCATGCTATTTGCAAGTGTGTCCGTGTCTTGCTGCATGCCTGTAACTGTGTTGTGTAATTGACCCATTCGGTCTGATAAGGTTTGACCCAGATACATCATTTGGGCCGATAGCGATTCCATGTTCGCTGTCAGCATGTTCAAAGAATGTTCTAATGTCTGTGTTGTGTCTTTACCCAAAGGTGACTGTGATGTGAATTTTTCTGCGTTTGTTTTTGCATTTGGAGAAATGTCTGTGAAGTGGCCAGTGGCATGGAAATCTAAAGATAGATCACCTTGATCTATAGAAGACTGCCACTGGTCTGCCGTCAGACGGATCTCGGCAAGATCCGCCACTGTAATTTCTGGTCTCTGACCCGCAATTACTGCGTCGCGCAGTGCCACAATCTTAGCTGAAGATGTCGCACCAATCTGATGGAACGTCTCCAACTCTGCCTGTGTACATGTGTATATATTTAAAGCTGTCATGATGATGAATAGATGAGAGTTTGGACCAAATGAAATGAACAAACTACAAAGCAATAATTTTAATACAATACAAAAAAATGTTGCAAATAAATATTTGCAAATAACCTCGGCAAATAGATATCTCGGCTATTCGACGAGAAACAAGCTCGGCAAATAGATATCTCGGCTATTCGACGAGAAACAAGCTCGGCAAATATAAATCTCGGCTGTATTTGACGAGAAAGAAATTTCACAAATAACTCGGCAAAAAAATACGAGCAAACTCGGCGATATGACGAGCTAAAAAAACTGTATATATATGATAAATACGGTAATGACACCTTAAAACTGATGGGTAAGCCACAAACTGTTATTTATGACATATACGGTCCAATATACGCATGAAATAACTATAAATGCTTACTTGTTTTTGTTTATTTCTCAAACCGGAAACATGCCAAATGTTTTGACTGGTTTTAGAAAAAGTTCCGGTTCGATAAAACCGAAATGTCCAGAAATGGTCCGAAATGACCCGAGATAGAAAATACGATTTTTTCTAAATAATTTGTTCAGAAAACACGCGTGATAGGTGTGAATTTAATTCTAAATAATATTAGAGTGACCGAAATTTAATTTAACAAAAAAAAATGACGAGAATTTAGAATTTTACAAAATTTCTAAGTCTTTTTGCTTAAAATTAAAGGTCCCTGAAAAGAGAAAATGAAAGTAAGAATTCTAAGAAATGAAAATGCTCTTACATTATTATGCTCCCGCTCCTATTCTTCATCCTCGTCGCCATTTGATGGAAGTCTACTTACCTATATCTTTAGGCTGTAGAGCGCACCAAAGAACGTCTGTATTGTCTGAAGGTCAAGTCGCAAGAGGCTGCAATTCCCGCAATTAGATGTCACGTGGTCTCGTAGGCGTTGCGTAGGCGTTACTCCGCCCTTCCGGGATGAGATCACCTAAACTCCCCAGCACTATGATCAGGAAGCCTGTTGACGGGTCCAACACCATTCTGAAAAATGTTGCATGCTTTTTTTTACCTGCTGTTTTTCTCTTCAAAAATACAATGGGAGTTTCAAACAGTTTGGATCCTAATCATGTCCCACAGTCATATGCGCAGACTCACTGCTCGTGCCAGTAGTCTCCCTTCGGTGTGCGAAACTATTACACCCATGGAAGGTAACCGCGCCTGAACTGTAATGTTTGCGAAAAGACATTGGCAAGCGAAGATTTAATCCTCCATTTTATTGCATTTGATATTATTTCACTCATTTTAAGCAGAGATTGTCTGGCAAATATGTTTGTCAATTTCTTTTCCTAACTATTTTTGTATAAACATATAAGTGTTATTGAGAATAACAGTAACAAGTAGAAATGTTGACATAGAGCAACCGCACTTTGTTTTAGTTAATTTACACTGAATTGATTGCAGCTCATCTGTCACCCCTTTTTGTGTAAACGTACATGTATTTTTGACCGTGTAAACCTCAAGACGCAAATACTTCTACCGCAACCTCTAAGTAATGACCCTCGATTCATTAAATGTGTTTACCGCTAGTGTCATGTGTGGATCCAGAGGCGGGGGACAGGGGGTCTGCCCCCCCCCCCCCCCGAAAAATCACAAAAATATAGGGTTTCTTAGCAATACTGGTCTGGATCCTCTGAAAAAGTACAAAGCTACCAAGCCAGCATTCAATGTTGGGCCATCATCGTCACGCCTAAATGGCCTTTCGCTGGCGGGCCGATGTTGGCCCGCTTATAGTGGCATTTTGATCCTCTCTCTCCTCATCAATTGAAAAATAAAAAATAAAGAAAAAAGTCAAATTTGAACCCCCTCTGACAAAACGTTCCGGATCCGCGCATGAGTACCACGTCTCAAAGCGTTTTGTGGAAGTATACTGAAATTGCAGCAGTTGCCATTTTAAAATTCTATAATGTTAAACATATGCTGTAAATGTCTTCTGGCAGACTATTATATAATATATCAAGTCTTATTTTACCCGAAGTAAAGAAAGAAGAGGCCACTAACCCTTTTTTATCTGATAGATTATCCCTTATATATTAATAAATTAGTATGGAATAATCCACTTTGTATTTTAAGGGGTTGCCGGACAAAATTTCAATGAAATAATGATTTTATGTTAGATTTCTTTATTTGAACAAACATTGCAGACCCTGATGAAATGCCGCCGTTCATAGGTTTCGTCTGGCTCTTCATAGTTTGACAAAGTACAAGTTATTCGGTATCTATGGAAAGATTAAGTGTGATCTGTGCTTTCAGAAGTGAACCCTTAAAGCGCCAATCACAGCAAAAGACGTCTGCTTTTCTCATCTGCTAAAATATTTAAAAAGGCTCCGAGTATGGCACGAAACAGTGTGGACCCAGATGAAACTACTCGTGCAGTCTATTTAGGCCTTGTCTTTTGCATCTATACATATATTGTCAGTGCTATTGTAGGCAATTATTTGTAGCAGACGCCTTCAGCAGACTACATATTAATTTTTTTCTTGGCATTACGAAAAAGACAGTGATACTTTGGAAAGTAGCATATAATTAAAGAACTACATGAGTTATGTCCCCTGTGGCATAAAAAACGAACGTCCGTTTTTGCGCATATGTGCGTTTTAAAAAGGTATCCTGTCTAAGGGCAGCAAAAAGTGTACATTATTTTTGTGTAAAAGCGATCATGCTTTTAACACAAAATTAATGTACACTTAACTGGCCATTCCTGAAAAATAATGTATAGTTTCTACAATGGAGTGACGTCACATGTGTATATTAATAGTGAATAATCAGATTTCTTTGCTACCTTACACACTTGTAATGAATAATTGGTCTTATTTTAATGAATAGCCCAAAATTGTAATGAGATGAATAATGGGCAAACTTTTTAATGAATAGTGAATACCAGACCCCCCACCCCATCCAGACCCTCGTATAAGGGAAAGCGTGAGAATTATTAACAATTGTTGTATAAATACTTCTGTAAGAGTAATGATTCTAAATTCATGTCTGTACTTCTGAATACGAGGAAGTTCAAATAATACTCAATCATTTATTGGTGAATCTAAATGTGGCCCATATCTCCTTCACACAAGTAAATAATTATACTTATGTGGTCCTGTGATGATATCAAATTTCGTTTAAAGACTGAAATATACAAGAGGCGAGGAAACAAGCATTTTTTAATATGTACATTTCAACACGGGCTCAGTTCAATTGCACGATCTACACTGTACAAATGTAAAATTGACTTCAAAATAAGTGAGATACGGAGCTGCCACAATGTTTCGTTAAGTTACAAATGTTATCTTCCAAACTAACCTGGGGCAAACATATCAAACATCATTCCCGAAAAACCTCAAAGTCCAGCGACAGACCAAGCTTTATGTGTAAAATTACACAGAAGAAACTTTCATAGCTTTTTTTTTTATCTAAACAATCAAAAAAAAAAAGCAATAGAAAGGTAAAATTAAGACTTTGCAACTTTTCATAACCTCATGAATGACAAAGATATGATTGACAGCTGTCAAGGTCATTGCTTGTGCAATATACTTCGAACATCGAATTCATTAGCCAGAAGTGACACTGATGTTGTGATTGACAGTGAGCCACACCTGATTTTTCAAGTGCAAAACAAGCCTCTTGTTGGTTCCATTGGGTGTCTGTGTTCACACTGGCGCTTCAGCTTTTTTGTTTTTCTCTCCAACAAACCGGTTTACACAATCAAATTTTAAGTATAGAACTGTTATGTTTCGTAAATTATGAATTATTTCTATATAATAGATATTTATAATAAATAGATAATGAATAAGCAATAAATTCAATATTTGGAATGCTCATGGAATCATGAATACTTCAGGTCTCTTTTAAAATGGACGTGAAGCCATTCAGGCTTTACTTACTTTGCAAGAGACCTAAAGTACTCATGATTCCACGATCATTCCAAAAATCGAATTCATATTTCTTAAACTAAAAGTACAATACTCACCTGGCATTTTCTGCCATACATCCATGTAGCCCCATGAGCATAGACGTTGAAACTGCTGATGTGTGGTCTTCTCATCTGCTGTAGGCACCAACATTACATTATCAATGTCTTCTTTTGAAAGAATCACCATTTTCTTGCACATGCAGCTGAAAGTCCCATCACAAATAGTTTGGTCATGCCAGATTTCAGTAAGCGTTGCATCTGTTGGAAGTCCTTGTATTGTCAAAGGTAAAGTGGCTAATTGCTTTGATTGGGTCTCACCCCTTCAGGTCATACCAGCATGTTGTATGCGTACTAAGTTGTCCAGCATGAGAATTGTATGACATTGTCTTAGACTGACACCCTTTGTCTGTATTCTTGCATCAGTCTGATACTTCAGTGGATGTGGCTTCAGGTATGTGTTGTAATATAGTATGTCATTATCAGCACGTTTTTTCCAATCTATCTCAGCTTTGACATGAGACGAAGTGGCTCCAGATGCCGCCGTTATCCTGAACACAGATTTAATGCTTCTGTAGTCATAGAGAAGTTCATCTGTGTTTGCTTGTTGAAAAATTCCTATATGGTTTTTGTTACGTGTGTTTAACAACCCATCGTATAGAGTGAACAATTTTTCCAATTTTTGTCAGAGATAACCTTGGCCATCAGGTGATCTTCTCAAGGCGTCTGTATTTAGAAATGTGCCCAGGAGAAGTTGTATTTCAATGGGCACATCCAAATGCCACTCAGTAATTATGTTAAATTGTTTAAGTGTCAAAGGTGCTGGAAGCTTTGTCTTGTGGCAAGTGTGACATTGGTTATTTTCATCTTGGCCAGCAATGTTTTCAGTCACAAGATCTTCAGTCAAATCAGGGTTTTCCCAACAAAAGACATATCTATCTTCCGGTATTTTCTTAAGTAAAATATCATCTCGCAGATGAAATCGAGCAACAGTGTCTCCAATTAAATAAATTGCTAAAGCGTCTGCTTTAAGACAGATGACATTTTTCAATAGTAACTGGTGCTTATTTTGAAGGTCGTATTTTATAGTATGACACAAGAGTGTGCTGACTTCTTCATTTATTTCACTTATTCCTTCAACAACAACACAAAGACCTTCTTCCTTTTTATCGTAGTCATACTCAAACACTATACAAACACCAAATGCTTCCGGATGATTTTCTTGTGTCAATGATGAGAGTTCAGTGTCCATTACACAGTAAATGTGTGACTGTTTAATAACTATCTGTTCAGATTCCTCCCGCTGTGCTGCTTGGCGACGTAGGAACCTTTCCTTTAAATGCTTCTTCACAACATTTTCAAGAATGCTTTTGCAGTTTCCAAAAGCAAGAAGCCCATTAAACTTGCTCCACTTAAGCTTTAAAAGTTCCTCATAGGACAATTCGTCATAACGAATTTCCTTGGCAAAATGGAATTCAAACCAAATAATCTTGTTCCATTCACTATTCGAGAACAAACATTTATGATCAGTCACCAGTGTACTAATGTCAGACTCGTCAAGTTCCAGTTGTTGTAGAATTCCATTAAAATTTTGAAAATGATTTTTAGCAATCAATTTGTACAGGTCATATGATGAGGTTACATACTGGGTGTCTGTTGTTTTACTGCTCAAAACTGCCGTTTCAACAACACACACTTATTCTTTGCAAGCATCATAGTCATCACAGTGATTGAAACAATATCTCAATATTTCCTTCACAGATACAGCTACTTTCCCACCAATTTGCTTAGTTGATTTTAAAGACCGAAGAACAAACGATGGCCTTAAACGCACATTTTGTTTTCTGTTTTTTTTCCGTCAAAATACTTGTAAAAATCATCGAAGAATAATAGGCAATTGGTATTTATAATTGGATCTTCAAATATGTAGAACAATTTGTGAAGTGCCATTCTCTCTGAAAATAAAGGACACATATTGTGAGCACAGTATCATCACACTGAATCAGTATACATGTAAGTCAATTAAACTAAATATATGATTAGACTTCAATTGATGGTACACCATCTCAAATACCCGCTTTTTTCTAACAAAAGCATCTGCAAAGTTTGAAGTTGCTACGTCCAATCGTTTATGAGGAGGTGCATTTACAAGAAAGTACATTATTTCACCTTTGACCTTGACCTTAGGTCAAGGTTGCCCCCTCTACATCATATGAACTAAGTACCTGCAAAGTTTGAAGTTGCTATGTCCAACGGTTTAGGGGGAAATGCATTTACAATACATTATTTGACCTTGACCTTGGGGTCACATGAAATATTGCCCAGTGCCCTCTACACCATGTGACCTATGCACCTACAGAGTTTGAAGTTACTACATCAAAAGGTTTAGAAGGAGATGCATTTACAAGAAAATTCGTTAATTAAAGTCTGACCTTAACCTTGGGATCAAGGTTGCACGAAATATTGCCCAGTACCCTCTACATCATGTGACCTGTTCAGCTACAAAGTTTGAAGTTGCTTCACCTTACATTTTAAGAGAAAATATATTACAAAAAAATACGTTATTTTACCTTGACCTTGGGTCAAGGTCACACGAAATGTTGCCTAGTACCCTCTACATCATGTGGCCTATTCAGCTGCAAAGTTTAAAGTTGCTACGTCTAACGGTTTAGGAGGAGATACATTAACAAGAATCGTGACGCACGGACGCACAGACAGGCGGGCGACAGGCCGACTTTGGTACAAAATTAATGTACCCTTTTTTCTAAAGAAAAAAGCGGGTATAATAAGGTGATAACCGTTCAATGTAAAGACAAAGCTGTAAACATCGATCATTTATTATGTCAATATTTTTCCAGAAAAAGTTGTATGCTTATTGTGTCTGCTGCATAAGTATTTTCTTATGCAGGGGTGTGGAAATAGTAAAATTTTCTACTTGTCCAGGGGCAAGTAAAAAGCCAAAATGTACTTGTCCATAGAAAATTTTACTTGTCCGAAAGAACAGATTAGCTTATACCTTACAGTGCTTAAACAAATTATTCTTTCAAAAACAGTATGAAACCAGATATATATCAACTCTTGTAAACAGTATGGATCCTGATCAGCTGGCTTCTCTTGCTAACAGTGTAGATCAAGATCAGCTGGCTTCTGAAGAAGCCAGCTGATTAGGATCCACACTGTTTTCGATGCAAGATGTAAGCCCAGGAATAGTGTTCGTGAGACTGTTGAAAGTGACTTTAAGCCCTCAACGCTGGTCAACCACCCGTCTTGGACTTACCGGTGCTAATTAAGAGATTAAGAGACTACATGTATTATTAGAAAGAGGGATTTCACAAGTTGGTCTCAGTTTTCACAGAATTAGAACTTGCAGGTTTGAAATGTTGAACCTGATGCTTTGAAGGAATGGAAGATTAACATTTTTAAAATTATTGATACTCGTATTTCATTTTACTCTCGTAATACACATCTTTTGCCCCCTAAACCTAAATCTTCTTTTAGTCATCTTAAACGAGGTATCCAGGATTTTCATATGAACTATGTTTTGGTTCCAGCAGATAAAGCTGCTAACAATGTTGTAGTTGTTTGACGATTGTATTATATTAATACTCTTAAGCGTGAGCTTGTTGACACTAATGCCTATAAACTGCAGCCTTCTTTAAGTGAAAGGGTGATTGTTGATGGGCATGGTTGTCATACAGCCCTACATTTTGGTGTCAAAGCTAAAGAAAATCAAGACAAAGTTCCTACGTTGTACTGGTTACCTAAACTCCATAAAAGACCCTATAAAGCAAGATTTATTGCAAATTCTAGTTCTTGTACAACAACAGAACTTTCTAAATTGTTAACCTCGTGTCTTACAGCTGTTAAAAAACATGTTATCAAATATTGTGAAAAGCTATATGAGAGATCTGGTAAAACCCTATTTTGGTCGATTAAAAATTCAGGTGAAATTTTAGATAAACTTAAAGCTAGAGATTTCAATGCGACCAGTTTGTCTACTTATGATTTTTCTACTTTTTACACTACTTTACCTTATAATTTAATTAAAGATAAACTTATTGATCTTATTGAAAGTACCTTCCAGAGAGAAGGCTCTCCTTACCTTGCATGTAGTGACAGAAATGCATTTTTTACTTCAGAAAAACCTAAAAAATATCATGCATGGTCGTGTCAAAATGTATGCGATGCGCTGACCTTTTTGTTGGACAACATTTTTATTCGATTTGGCACCAAGCTCTATAGACAAGTTGTTGGGATTCCTATGTGCACTAATTGTGCTCCCCTGGTTGCAGATTTATTCCTGTTTTGTTATGAAAGGGACTTTATGATGTCTCTTTCTGATGATAAGCAGGCTGATGTTATTGATGCGTTTAACACTACTTCCAGATATTTGGACGATATTTTAAATATTAATAATGTTTATTTTGACAATATGGTTAGTCAAATATACCCTTCAGAGCTCCAACTTAATAAAGCCAATGCCTCTGATACCGAAGCCACATTTTTAGACTTGCATTTGTCAATTTCTAATGATATTGTTTCTACCAAAATTTATGACAAACGTGACGACTTTGATTTTGAAATTGTCAATTTCCCATTTTTAGATGGTGATGTTCCTCGTTCTACATCCTATGGAGTCTATATCTCTCAACTCATTCGTTTTGCTAGAGCATCTAGCTATGTTGCTGACTTCAACACTCGCAATAAATTGTTAACTCAGAAACTTCTTAAACAAGGCTATCGGTATCATAAACTTCGTAAAACATTTTCAAAATTTTATAGACGATACTATGATTTGATTTCTAAATTCCAAGTTGGACTTAAATCTCTCTTGCGCCAAGGACTTTCGGAACCTGATTTCTATGGTGACTTGGTGTATAAGTTGAAGAAGATTGTTGGCTCTAATAATTTTTCAGCGCAGTTCATTAAAATAATTTCCCATTATAAAAAGATTGGCTATAACATTATTGTATTGCAACAGACTGCATGCTTGGTAGTCAACCCAATCACGGTTGGCAACTTTGCTTTCCTCTTTAATTGCACGCCGGTGGGTCGGACTTCAGACTCTATGATGGTTCCGACTTAAAGACTTATCTATTGATGAGATGGTAGGGGCCTGATGCTTTGGCTGTTTGTCGGGCCCACCGGGGTTTACCTGTTGGATTTCTTTTGCTCCGGTATTCAGTTTAATTTACTGTTGAGTCCTTATCCTTGCTTTATCTCCTTGTTATATCTTGATTTATATGTTTTAGGAGTTGATGCATTGATAAGTTAGGGGTCTTTCATGCAAACCAAATATCTATGTGTCTTGATCCACATCTGAATTAAGGGTGAGGTTGGCGCCGTTAAACCGGTTTAAGCCCTCCAGTAAAATATTTTACTGACCGTTCCAAGGCGGTACTTCTTTTGTGGATCTTTTATGTTTTTGTTCTGTCTTGTGTTTGCTATGTTTTGTGCGCGTCTGTTTATATGTGCTTTGTGGTTACCTGCTGGGAAAGGGCTGACCTCTTGGCTCTCGTTTGTGGTGTCTTCTGTGAGTTTGTCACTTTCCCATTGGTATCCTGGGTCAGGTGTGGTACTTGATTGTAACGATTCCTGATCTTTGCACCATTACTTACTTTTGTTTAATTATATTTGAAGGCCAAAAAAGCTAACTTCACAGTGTTAGACGCAGCGATAGCCCTGATCAGGCTGAATAGGTGGATCGGAGATTTTGGCCCTTTGATAGCCAAGAAACTACATAGATCCAGATAAGCAAAAATTTCAAGGATGAAAATTGAATAATTGTTTAGCCAAAAGTCTTAACATTTTATGGTAATAAAAAGGACCGTCTCAATGACGATTCAAGCATATGTTTTGGTTTTGAGAAATTAAAAAATTAATACAGAATAAATTTGGAATTTTATCTGGAGGCCTCAAGATATATCTAAAATACAACTTACCATAGAAGCACTGTATCTTTTTTTGTTCGCATCCTTCCTTCCATTATGAAATTCACACCAACTTCATGCCATTTCTGTAGTCCTTGTCACAACTTTTAACTTGAAAATTTAATTTCTCCAAATTGTTCGCGGTTTGATTTCTGTTCGATATTGGATGGTAAAATGTATTTAGTATTACTCCTGGTGCCTAATTAGTTGCTACCTGTTAACATTCTGAGAGAGGTCAGTATATACAGCATTGAGAATACTGGTGGAAAGTGTAAACATTTATTAGCTCTCCTGCTGGCATTAATGGCTTTATTGCAGAGGCTGAATGATGTTAATAATTAACATCTGCGTAAGGTACTGAACAAAATTTTTTTCAGTTTGCTGGGCTTATAGAAGGCATATGCTAAAACCTGGAGTGGAGTGGAGCTATGGAGTGGAGCCATGGAGTGGAGTGGTTTTTTGGAGTGGTATTTTTTGGAGTGGTTTTTTGGAGTGGAATTTTGGAGTGGTTTTTTGGAGTCAAATTTTGGAGTGAGTTTTGCTGACTTTAGTTTGGATAATCAGACAGAGAGCACAAACAGACATACAGGCAGGCAGACAGACAGACAGACAGATGGACAGACAGAAAGACAGACAGACAGACAGACATACAGACAGACAGACAGACACACACACACACACACACACACACACACACACACACACACACACACACACACACAGAGATGCAGGTTAGTGCTTACAGACAGATAAATATAAACACACAAACTAATGTACAGACAGACTAGCAAACAAAAAGAAACAGGGACACATAGACATACACACCCAGACATACAAAAGATACATAGACAGACACAGGTGAACAGACAGACAGATGGACAAACAGACACTATTGAGTATATCATGAGTAACAATGACAGTATTTTTCCAATGAAACACATTTTGGCATGCAAACTTTAAAATTAATGAAAGCCCATTAAAATTGCTGTAATAAGATGATGCAAAAACAACCTTTCAGTTGTAAACCTTAACTGTTTGCCTGCTAGTGACGATCAAATTTCATTGTCTGCTGACAACCTTGCAAACAGCTTGGATCTAGACCAAGCCCGAGAACATGTCAGGTCTGATATGGATCTGAACAGTTTGACATTCTGAAGATATTCATCAATTTTATAAGAAAAGTCAGCAGACAATATACTGAATCGTACAATGTTACCAAGCATGCAAAAAGTGATCCACAAAGGGCCACCTGAAATAACAGGAAAATAATTTATGATTCTGTTGGCAAATGAAATGATAACTAAGCATTCTGACACTGCCTCTCTTGAGACTTCTAAATGGCCAACACTGCAGGTAAATGGGTAAGGTGTTCACCTTAACTGACCCAGTCTGTACATAAGCACATACAAATTGCTATAAAAAGATGCTGCATAAACAAAATTATTTAAATCAGCCAAATTACCTTTCAGTTGTAAGACTTAACTGTTTGCTTGCTAGTGACGATGGAGTTTCAGTCTGCTGATAACCTTGCAAACAGCTAGGATCTAGACCAGGCCTGAAAAAATGTCAGGCCTGATATGGTTCCAAACTGTTTGACACTCTGATGACATTCATGGAAGTTTTTTTTGTTAAAAAGAAAATCAGCAGAGGAGGAATCATACAAAATTACCCAGCATGCAAAAGGTGAACACCTGGTTTAACTGATAGCTCAGCATTCTGACACTGCCTCTCTGGGGACTTCTTGATAATTAGATGGCCACTACTACAGGTCACTGGATTTGATGTTCACCTTAAATGACATAATGCTCACCTTTAACCCTGCCTAGCAGAACCCATTTACTGAATTTTATGGTGATTAGACCAGTTTTTTGGGAGAATGTTGTAGATGTTTAATGTGTCTTTTTCCTTTTTGTTCTGGACACAGGTAAACAGGTACTTTGGCAAACAGTGAAGACCCATATGAGATTTAGCATACGACAGCGTTTCATCAGGGTCTGCACGGTTTGCTTAGATAAAACAAATCTTCAAGCTAGTGACACAAACTAGTGACGTCTTGTGTAGTCTGCTGCTAATCTTTTCAAACAGTTTGAACCGAAATAAGACCCAATATGTTAGGGTCTGATATGGATCCAAACTGTTCGATACTTTATTTACTATATTCTCGGACAGATGTAATACACGTATATTCATTAAATACCATACTGATACTCGGAAATAATGCAGGAACTACTAAGTAACTTATACAACAATAATAAATCAAGATATTTATTAAATTAATACTAAAATATGTAACTGTGTTATAAGAGGTTCATAAACTGTGTCAGCATGCAAATATGTACGAACATGTCATGGTTGAGACATTATCAGGGACGTTTAATGCTATTTCGGGGGGTAACGTATATAACGTGATGTTACACGTTAACGCTACCACTCTCAGAGTGCTAACATCTTTTATTTTGTGTCTTATATAATGTAGTTTCAGAAAGGCATAGTGTACAAAATTCCCCTGAGGGGAGGGGGGGTCTATAGCCAGCTCAAGGCCTAAAGATAAAATGTCTTACAAAAGGACATAACAGGACATCCGATGAGTCTTGAACTAGCAACCCCTGCAAACTCAAGTCTAAAGCTTAGCTTTTTCGACCATACCAATCCACCAACTGAGCCACAGAGACGTAAATACAAAGCTGAACTCCAATGCAATTTAGCATGTTTAAAAAACATTTTATCTTGGACTGGTTCAGTTAACATGATTTGATGGAATAAATAAAGAAGAAATAAAGGGTCTAAAATGGAGCCCCCTTGAACAGCAGCGTAGAGATAGCCGACTTGCCTTTATGTGCAAGATCACCTTCAATCTAGCAGCCATACATGTCCTACAGCAGACTATAAGAATCTATCATGAGTGTGAGGGTAGGATAGAAAATTCCGTCCCGATGATTGCAGTTTGGCATCACAAGGCTTGCCGAGTGATTTTGTTTGATTTGATTCTAGATGTCCCATCAACAATCTTTCAGTTATAAAGGGACGGGTCTTCCTGGGTTGAACCAGTACTAAGCTAGGATTAATGTTCTTGCTCAAGGACACAACGCAGTGACGCCAGTGAGACTCGAACCCGCGGCCCTTCAGTCTCGAGACAAGCGCTCTACCACTGAGCCACTGCGCTCCCATTGCTGAGTGATGACGAACGGTGATCCCGAGGGACGGATTTTTCTATCCTACCCTCACACGAACAATGGATTCTTTTTCTTGCTCGCCACTTTTTTTATTTATTTATTTATTAGTTTAAACATATTTTATTTCAACTTGGTAAGATACACATACAAATATATACAAGTTACATAATGTAAAAGGATTAGAACGAAAGCTGTAAGCTTATGTTAATCTTCTCCTATTTATCTATTTTAAAGTAAGCTTCCCGAAGTCTCCAATTACGCTAAGATGCAATTTCACATGATGACGTTACTTGACGTCCTGGGTAAAATAGTATGGGTAAGATAAGATTTTCTATCCCAGGGTAAAATCTCAGATATCCTTATACGGTTTGCAAGAATACCTAATCAATAATACTAATCAGTCAAGGCACAAACATCTACTAGCTTACAGGCAAAGAGTATTACAAGTATCCATTCTCTCCTCAGACCATAGCCCACTTTCCACTGCCCTGTTTTACCTTCTGTGTCACATTTCAGTTATGCCAAATAGACATTTTTACCCACAGGCTGACACCTTACGCGTACACCTTACACTGACTTTATGGGTGCAGTGTATTGTGCATTTGCGGTCAACTTTTTAATTTTTACGAAGCAAACTTAAACTCAGATATGTTGTCTTATATGCTTTAGCGCATTATGAAAAGGCTGTATTTATAGAATATTCTGCTGTATATATCGTCACTGAACCTAATGTGAATTAAGAGTGATGACCACAAACTGGAAATGACATGTTTCTGGGAATTAAAAATATTTCAGCCACTATTTCATGTGCTTTGAGGTATTAGAAAACTTCATAATATAAGACGAACATTCTGCCCTGGGTTACATATAACAACCTTCGAGTAAACAAGACATCTTGGGGTAATAGGAATTATTGACCACAAAAACACAATCGCTATATTTCATGCTCTGGTTAAGATATTGGGGGATTTTCTCAGAATACGC
>OZ026521.1:60005477-60135477 GCA_964019695.1 Loripinus fragilis | reverse complement strand
GGTCAGTAGCTTAATAGTCATAGAATATTCAAGCGACTAGCAAAGGCTCTGATCAGACTGCGCCTATGCGCAGGCTTATCTGAGGCTTTACTGGTCGTACATATAACATTGTTGGAAATCTCATGTGGCGGCTCCATAATTCGTGCTCCTGTATCATTGAATTTGTCAAACTCGTTGCGAAAAAGCAATTAAACACTCTGCAAGCCTCGCATTTTTCTCTTCTCCCCAACTTATTTAATAAATTTAATAATACATTAGTACCCATGTAAATCCGCTATTTCTATATACTTGCATGGCTATTAAACGTGATTTTTTTTATTTTCTGTATTACTGTTGCGCTTTTAGATGTACGAATTATACTTTTGAACTAAATATCATAGAAAGAAAACTTTACTGATACAATTCTGTCTGACTATTTATTCTCAGTTTAACATTTGTGGAAAATAACAATTAAATAAAGATGCGTTTTCTTAACCATACAGCTCCTTGCCTTGTGATGTTAGATCCTTCCCAAAGTAACCTTGGTGATAGAATATATACGACACTCACACGTGCCATGGACAGTCTGTACAAACAGAGAAAGTTCTGTGTCGAGGTAAGCTCCTATCACCTGGGTCTTGTAGCAAGAAACCCTGTCCGTGGGGTTTGCAACAAGGTAAAGCTGGAAGGTTTCAGCTCACCTACAAGGACTAGCTAGAATCTTGAAATTTTGTACACAGCAATTTTAGATATTACATTTTCCAGAAAGCGAATAACAAAGGTACTGCACAGACCTGTGGATGGGCAGGCGGGTCTATGCCTGTTTGTTCGCATTCAGCAAATCCAGGGGTTCTTGCATGAACAGTATAAATATAAGAGATAAATCACATTGCCTGTGTACATTGTAATTATAAGAGATGATTTTCGTTTTTCGGCATTAAAGTGTGACTTGCATGTCATGTGTTCTGTTCATATCTCATGAGTCTTTGAACTGAATTTAAAGAGGGGAGGGTTGTTTACATCAATTTACCACCGCATAGCACTTTAAGCCTACATGGCGATGGGATGGTTAATCTCTGCTGGTGAATCATGGGAACAGATCACTGGCACTTGAGTCCAAAACCTCAGTTAATAAGTAGAAAGCACCATCGGTATATCAGCGAAGCTCAAAATGCATGAAAACATCGAAAAAAAAAATCAATTTTATAAAGAAATTTATAGAAACGAACACTACCTTTATAAAGTTTTTTTTTCGATATTTTCATGCATTTTGAGCTTCGTTGGTATGCCGATGGTCCTTTCAAATTATTAATTGAGGTTTGAGACTCAAGTGCCAGTGGAACAGATAAATGTTAACATTATAGCTCATGGTAGCATGATTTTTCTGTTTTATCAGGTGGATTATAAGTGAGCTGACATGCAACAAAGCCAATAATGCGCCTAGTGAAGATTCAGATCAACTTGGACATCAGGTCATAATAATCAGATTCTTCAAAGTGTACTAAATTTGGTAGCAAAGTTTTCTTCAGGTGGACTGTTTACACACTTATGTTATGAACTTATCGTCTGCTAGGAGAAAGAATTTGCTTACTCTATCATCTCCTGGAATTTCAATTCTGAATGAAGGGGTCAATCGTGTTATCCTTGATCTAAATATCTGTGTAAAAATGGGCACTTACATAACAGAAAAGTGTTGGGGGAGAACAGTTTCCTGATCCTAAACCTCTATCTCCTGCTTTTCTTCGGATGCTTTTGGTGGCATTTTACTTTTATTCCTTTTACCCATGTGGTTTTACTACACTTTGTTGAGAAAGAAAATGTGTAATGTGGTTCTATGGTAACTTGGTGTATTGATTGAAGCAGATTATTGACTCTGATAATTTTTCAGCGCAGTTCATAAAAATAATTTCCCATTATAAAAAGATTGGCTATAACATTAATGTATCGCAGCAGACTGCATGCTTGGTGGTCAACCCAATCACGGTTGGCAACTTTGCTTTCTTCTTTTATTGTACGCCGTTGGGTCGGACTTCAGACTCTATGACGGTTCCAACTTAAAGACTTATCTATTGATAAGATGGTAGGGGCCTGATGCTTTGGCTGTTGTCAGGCCCACCTGGGTTAACCTGTTGGATTTCTTTTGCTACGGTATTCAGTTTTATTTACTGTTGAGTCTTCATCTTTGCTTTATCTTCTTTTTAGATCTTGAAATACATGTTCAAGGAGATGATGCTTTGATAAGTTAGGGGTCTTGCATGCAAACCAAACGTCTATGTGTCTTGATCCACATCTGAACTAAGGGTGAGGTTGGTGCGCCGTTAAACCGGTTCAAGCCCTCCAGTATAATATTTTTACTGACCGTTCCAAGGCGGTGCTTCTTTTGTGGATCATTTATGTTATTTCTTCTGTCTTGTTTTGTTATGCTTTCATGCACGTCTGTTTGTTGATACCTTGTTGTCACCTGCTGGAAAAGGGCTGACCTCTTGGCTCTCGTTTGTGATGTCTAATTGTGACATTGTCACTTTCCCATTGATATCTGAGGTCAGGTGTGGTGCTTGATTGTATAGATTCCTGATCTTTGTCCTCTTTCTTACTTTTAATGTTTCTGAGAATTATATTTACCTTTGTGACCTGGATGATTATTGGTTGAAATGCCAAGACACCGTCTTACTGAATACAAAAAATCTACTTTTTTTCGGATGCTTTTGGTGACATTTTACTGTACACACGTTGTTTTTACTACACTATTTTATGAAAGAAAATGTGTAATGTGGTTTTAATGTTTCTGAGAAATACATTAACCTAAGTGACCTGGATGATTATTGGCTGTAATGCCGAGACTCTGTCTTACTGAATACAAAAAAATCTACTTTTCTTCGGATGCTTTTGGTGACATTCTACTGTTATTTCTTTTACACACGTTGTTTTACTACACTATTTTATGAAAGAAAATGTGTAATGTGGTTTTAATATTTCTGAGAAATACATTTACCTAAGTGACCTGGATGATTATTGGCTGTAATGCCGAGACTCCGTCTTACTGAATACATATAAAGTTCAATTTGCCAAGAGACAAAAATCATATACGACTTAATTAATAATAGCAGAGTTTACATAAGTTTATAACTAATAAATACTATAATACTAATCTAATCAGGCCTTTAAATAAGGCGTTCATACTTCAATGAACATACAAAATATTTTACCCAAACTTCTAATGTAAGTTTAAAGTGAAAACGTCAGTCCTGAGCTCGAGAGTAGACCGTATTTGGACCTACCCTGGAGACAATATCATTCACCTCATATGCATACGGTGCGTACGGTCACTCATTTAACGTGCATACTTATCCAGTGGCGCTAAAAACTATTTTTTTTTGCATGAGCATTCATCTAATTCCATACTCTAAACATGCGAGCAGGGATGGCTCTAGCGAGACTGCGCAGATGCGCAGACTCGCTAGAGGCTTGACTGCTCGTCGATGCCATAATAAGCAACTAAATATCATATCCTGGCGTACGGTCACTCATTTAACGTGCATACTTATTCAGTGATGCGTACGATCACTCTTTAAACGTGCATACTTATTCAGTGATGCGTACGGTCACTCTTTAAACGTGTATACTTATTCAGTGATGCGTACGGTCACTCATTTAACATGCATACTTATCCAGTGGCGCTAAAGTCTATTTGTTTGCTTGAGCATTCATGTAATTTCATACTCTATACATGAGAGCAGGGATGGCTCTAGCGAGACTGCGCAGATGCACAGACTCGCTAGAGCCTTGACTGCTCGTCGATGCCATTATAAGCAACTAAATATCACATCCTGGCTCATTTTGCATTGTTGCAGATCGATTTAAATGGATGTGTGGAGCGCTGGTGCCGACGAGTTCTACTGACCAACTGTAAGGCAGTTGGAGCTAAATTGATCATAACAAATGGTGAAGAGTACGAACAGCTGAACAAGATGGAAGATATTGTGTGCTGTGTTGCCTGCTTTCCTGTCTGGCTTATACAGACAGGCATATACAAGGTACAGGGACTCATTTCTACTCTGTGCTTTCTGTACTGGAATATAGGAATCTATCATGAGTGTGAGGGTAGGATAGAAAAATCCGTCCCGAGGATCACCGTTTGACATCGCGAGGCTTGCAGAGTGATGACAAACGGTGATTCTGAGGGACGGATTTTTCTATCCTACCCTCACAGGAATAATAGATTCTTTTTTTATTCACCACTCGTTTTATTTATTTATTTAATTAATTATTTATTCTAAAGTCCCTGAGTACGCTAAGATGCAATTTCACATGATGATGTTACTTGATGTCCTGGGTAAGATAGCATGGGTAAGATAAGATTTTCTATCCCAGGGTAAAATCTCAGATATCCTTATCCGGTGTGGAAGAAAAGATTTTCTATCCCAGGGTAATATTTCAGATAACCTTATCCGGTATGCAAGAAACTGTGAGCTGTGTTGCCTGCTTTTCTGTCTAGCTTATACAGACAGGCATATACAAGGTACAGAGACTCCTTCTACTGAATGCTTTCTGAACTGGAAAAACGTGTGCGGGTGGGGTAGGTCTATAGGTCAACATTTGTAATTAATCAGAACTACTCGACTCATTTTTTTGAATCAAGCCTCGGATGTATGTAAGTCTTAGTATTGTGCATGAAAAAGCTGAGTTTTGTTATCCGGAACATTTGCTTGGTAGCAGGTTGGGTCAGTCCTATAAAACTTAATGGTTCTGATTATCTAAAGAGTTTTATCAACAGTTAAATACATTTTTCTCTTCCCATAATATTTCGTTCTGGCATCTTCTTTTCTACGACGTTTATCGTGGAATGCTGTATTTGTTTTTTTGCTGCAATCAAACTTGCCTAAATTGCCAAAACTAGCTAGTCTGGCCCAGAAAATATGCACACTCAAGTTTCAGTTCTTTGGTGCATTCTTTGCTTCCAAAGGATACCCTTTTAAGAACATAATTGTTGTTATATGACTGGAGAGAATCCTGTCCCCTAAGGGCCCAAATTGTCTTCATAAATATCTATGTCTACCGTAAAACTGTTACAGGATGAAAATCGGCTGAAACTAGTTTCCAGAGGTTGATATTTGAGCCAGTGCATGTGATTTCCAACAATGTGGTATTTTGACATGTGTAGACTCGGACGAGCCTCTGCAGCCTCCTTTTAAGCTTAGAAACTCCAAATGGTGTTCAGTCAGTAGCTTAACAATCATATAATACTCAAGCGACTAGCAAAGGCTCTGATCAGACTGCGCGTATGCGCAGGCTGATCTGAGGCTTTGCTGGTCACACATACCACTTTGTTGGAAATCTCATGCACTGGCATTTTTTTACTCTTTTCTCATATCACCCTCTAGAGTGCTAAACTAGTATGATGGGTATGAAATAAACATGGGTTGCATGAAATTGACAATATTTGCTGTTCCTTCTCCCAACAGGTGAATTAAAGATTTTTTAATGAATCGTAACAACAGATTTGTTTTTTGTGTTTGTTTGTAAGAAAGTGTGTTTGATGATTTGCATTCTGTATTCAAAAATTTATTTCAAAATGCAAAATACTACATTAAATATTTTTAAAACAGTTGCTAAAACTTGTGAGAAAGTCTTAAGGTTGACGATACAAATCTAGTTACAAAAGTAAAAGTAGAAAATTTGTATTTACAGTTAAAAAAAATCAGATAACAAAAAAGTTATTGACTTCAATTTAGGTACACATAAGGAATTATCGACCCTTAAAGTGATATTCACCTCAGCCTTGCATTGCAGCCTCGGTGAATATCACTTTTTCAGGTAAATAAATCCTCATGTCTACTTCATTGAAGACAATAATGGTATATTACTGTACTGGCATGGTTTCTATCACGTCATTATCACGTTATCAAAATAGACTCTCGTTGTACATCCAAGGTCTGATTCTACCGAATTAGCCGAGAGAGTTCCAAATGCATGTGAAATGACTGCAGCATAGGGTCTACATTGCCCCGTTTACATGTATAATAATAAAAGAATGGCGGTACCAGCTAATCCCATAAGGACTTGATCAATTGTTATACATGTACTATATAATGTTTTGTGAGAGTGTTCCATGGCTAGTTAGCAAGCTTCAAGATATGAGAGGTTAATGATAAAACTAAATACATGTATTTTATTTCTGAATCAAAACATGACTCTGGTACTCATGATCAAAATGATGTTGCTACTCAAAAGATGCGTCTCCTTGAAATGGGTTTTCTGAGTATCTAAAGCACATGTTAAGACTGGTGGATAAGAAAATAATCTAAAGTTTAGACTTACGGATAAGAAAAAAATCGCAAGTAAACTTGCGATTATTTTCTTATCCACCAGTCTAAAAATGTGTTTTAGATGCTCATGACTAGATTAATTATGTGCACATTTATTTTTAACTTTACATGTAGGAATACATTTGTGACTACCAAGTTACTTAAACAATGCTATCAGTATCATGAACTTCGTATATTTTCTTATCTTGATGAAAATGCAAGTATTGTTACGTTAGTTTATTTAAAAACAATGTTCATGGAAATGAATTCAATTTCTTTTTGAATTACCTATCTATGATCCATAAAATAGATTAAGGTCAGCCTTACTTTCAGTATTAATCTAAATTAATAATCTTTTAATGTACAAATGACTAAAGTATCGTTGCCAACTTCGTTCAATCATTATATCGTTGATTACATTGATTTACTATACATGATTCGTATGTCTTTTAGTAAGCGTCACCATTGTTTCAAGACAGTATGACCAGTATCCACTAAATACATTGAATAATGGACAGAGTAAATCCGTAGTGAAGTGAATATTAACCCGTTCCTTTGTGAATATTCATGCTAAGCTCCACCCACTATGAAGAACTATATAAACTTTCAGGCCGACGGTTTGTACATATAATGAAGACATTATTTGTCAGGTCTACTAGTGTAGGATCATATCTAATCGTATTTCTATAAGCAAACAGAGTAGACCTTGATCAGGCAGCTCTTACAAGAGCTGCCTGATCTTGGTCTGCTCTGCTTGCAAAAGTGTTAAAAGGCGCCTCTATGAGGTAAAGGGTTAACTTAACCAGATATTTGTTAACAGATACTTTGGAAAACAGTGAAGACCCATATGAAATACTGCATAATTAATGTAGCAATTTATCAGGATCTGCATTATTTGATAAGACAAAGTAATCGTCAGAGACAAAATGCCATCATAGTTTGGAAATTTTAACATGTGCCACACTGATATGTATGGTGAACTTCAGAATGAACCACCCCAAGTGTATTTTATCTAATCAGGAGAAGTAAGAATCCATAAGCACACAGTGGTCCAGTACACGAGATTTCGATACTAATCGCATCAGTGAGCAGCAAATGCTGAGGCGAGTCTGCGCCTATGCACAGACTCGCCAGAGCCTTGAATGATTGCATGCACAAAGTATGGATGTAGACCAAGGCTCAGGCTAAAACTTAGGCCTCTAGCTTTTCTGGAAGCTTCAGCATAGGCGTTTTTTGTTTTGTTTGATTTGATTATTTACGTCCTATCAACAATCTTTCAGCTATGTAGGGACGGGTCTTCCAGGGTTGAACCAGTACTTAGCTAGGATTAATGTGTCCTGCTCAAGGACACAACGCAGTAACGCCAGTGAGGCTTGAACCAGCGTCCTCTCGGTCTCGAGTCGAGCACTCTACCACTGAGCCGTTTTTCAGAAGTTTATGCGCATATATATGCGATAAATACCGAAATCTCGTGCATTGGCCCAAATATGCCTAATGGAATTTCCCACCTTAATCAATTGAACGAATCCATTTCGAATTTAAGGGTCGTTGGGTTATAAGTTTCAATTTCATTCAAATTTTGGAAGAACATTCTGGAAGCAAAAAGTGCAGAACCTGATCAGACGCCGCGTTCTGCGGCGTCTGATCTGGTTCTACACTGTTTGCTGATGTCCCATTTAAAAGGATGCTAGGCTTATATGGGTTAGTTGCTGAGCCAATGTAAATTTACCTTGTTTATACAGCTTCATCGCCTGGTGGTATATGACGACTACAATATCCATTTTGATGGTGAAGATCTCTTCCTCCATGGTACTTTTCAAGATGCATCTTGTCAGCGGCATATCATATTTACAGGTACGGTTTAGATAATACGAGTTAAAGGAGTTTATTCTTTGCTGTGGCTCTTTGGCGCTATTTACTACAGATGCAAAGCAGAGGATGTGTACTTTGACTGAGAACATTTGCTACGAGGGGCATTTTTATCTTCAAAGAACTGTAGATTTAATGAAACCAGTCGGGAGTTTCACAATAAAGTTCCCCCAAGTGTAACAAAATAGGCAAATTTTCAAACTAGTTATAATGGTTAATCATTATGATTTCCTTAAGGAATGGTGTTTGATGCACCTAATCCTAAAAAATCTCCCAGTATCATTTTGTCTTTTCAAAATTATAGACCAGAATGTATAGCCTTGTGTTCAAACTTTAGAATTTTATAAAAAATATGTTATTTGGCCAGTGTCATAGCACATTATCCTTCTGTTATGAAAATATTAGCCCAAATACTAGCTATTATGATGGCAAATATTCTCCAGTAAAAAAATTTCCTGTATTTTGCAAAAAAAAAAAAAAAAAAAAAAAATCCTTTACATTTTGGTTGTTTATTTAACATCCTACTTACTTTGGTTTTCTCTGAAAATGTGATTTCACCAAGCAGTAAATTGTTTTCTATTTTAAAATGACAATGTGCTAAGGGGAAACGACCAAACATTTCTTGTTTGCTGAGATTTATCTTCTTAACCCTGAAATACAGCTTTTAATTTTCTACTTATTTCGTTGCGGACACTACAGAAATTAAAGTTTATCACTTATATTATTTTATTTGCTTTTATCAGAATTGGGTATATTTTACATCTTTCTTTCATACAGACAGACATTTATATGTAATTTCAATTTGAAATACTTCTTGAACGAGTCCGTGTAAAAATATGTCGTATATGTGGTAATAACATATAGACTCTGAATATGGAAATATCCAACATAAATATTAAGTGGTGTTTGAGTATTTGGGCCAGCCATAGTTAGTGACCAGACAGTATCTAGGGATAATATCCATATCAATGTTACTTGCTGTGTTGTACCTTTCAAAATTGAATTAAACCACGCTTAAAAATCGTTGCGGACACTACATAAATTCTACATGTTTATTGAAATGATCCTGAATGAAAGCAAGATCTCTCTGCAAAATATGAAGCTGAATATAAAATATGGTGATTACATCTTTGTCATAAAATAGACTGAAAGGAGGTCTTGACTATTTAAACTGTTTTATATAACTATAACGATGATAACAGAAAAAATATGCCACAGCGCTAACTTCTCGTGTTATTTAGAATATACTCCGTCATACTTTACCCTTTGAGCAGAAATGATGAACTATTAATGAAAAACTTTGTTTGTATTCAATTCACTACATCTGTCTATAGTATTACTCATTTAAATATCATTTGCTTTATTTAGTCTTAAAGTTGCGGACACTACCAGATCATTTTTTTTATATACCCTGACTTGCTAAATGTCAGAAGCATGGAAAAATTTTAACAAGGTTAATGAAGTAAACAATACTGGTTAACTGAATGAATGAATTTATTGAACTTTTATAACATAACAAAGATATGAGCCGTGTCATGGAAAACATAGGCATAGGTGAGCTACGGAGTAACCCCGTAGCTGATCAGTGTCTAAAATGTTTTGCCCTATATATTAAGAGTATAATCACTCTTATTCTTAAATAGATACAATTTCAAGCCTCTAGCAATCAACAGCCTGGTTTGTGTTGTATCTGGTAAAAGAATATCGCATCAGATTCACAAGACGTGGCTCAATTAAAACAATTAATATTCAAAATTTGTGGAACAAAATTTCCAGAATATTTAAACATGCCTTTAGACGTGTTGAGAAAACCCTGTTTTCAATAGCTACTCAGCTGATCAGTGCTTGTGTTACAATATATAGATACATTCAACCCTCTTTATAACGACACTGTTTGTTCCAAGCTATCTTTGACGTTAAAGTAAATTTGCTGTTATAAAGAAATTCTGACCATTACCAGATTCCAACATAATAATCATTTGGTAAAAGAAAATATTGTACAAATGAATTAAAATGCTATTATTCCAAATGTATATATCAGTTCAATTTCATATTGCATCAAAATGCACAAAGCTTTCCACTTATCAAGTGAGACAGAAACCTGTTCGTGCAAAATGACGCTATTCTGATCAAAATTGTCTGACACATGGCAACATGTCTGTTATAATGAATTTATTTTCAATTGAAATTATAAATCTGTTCCCAGAAGCTACTGTCGGTGTCGTTAAGTGAATATTCTGTTATAAAGAGGGAATTTTAATGGAAACAGATCCGTTCCCAGCACTTTTATGTCGGATATTGAATATTCTGTTATAAAGACTGACGTTATAAAGAGTTTTGACTGTAGTTCCTTTATCTGTAAAACTCTAGTCATCTCCTATGATTCTACTGCAAGGTTTGTGTTGGACCTGGTGAGAAACACAGCAGACAGTTTTTCAACCAACGCATCTCATAGACCAGTTGCCATTATGTTTTTATCAGGCACACATATGTTTACAGCAACGCTAGTTTTTCTTTTGCCCTTTTAACCTCATTTTCTTTGAATTGATAGTACACTTTACTTTCTAAAAAATGCTGTAGTGTCCGCAACGTTTTTTGAAATCATTGATACTATAATAAAATGAGTAACAAAAGGCAAGAAGAAGATGTATGTTTTATAGTTTTATGATACATGTTTTAAAATATACTAAAATGCATATAAAGTGTCATTTTGCAGTTGACCAAATAACACCAGGTACATAATCCTAACATTCGGTTATGTATCTCTAAAAGGTATTCCTGTTCTCCCTCTATTTTTCTTACTTTTTGAAATCAGCTGGCAAAAAGCAATTGCACTTAACAAATGCTGAAACATTTAATTAAGATACTTAAAATGAATTTTATAGCTGCTTTTCAATTCCTTTAGACTATCGTTGCGGACACTACAGTCCGTTGCGGACCCTACATTGGGACACTTTCTGTCCCTATTGTCTAATTTGTAGACATAAATGTCCAATATTTTGGCTGAAGTTTTGTAATAGGGGTCTGTTTCCACAACAAAACCATAGGCTTCTTCAATACATGGATGCCAGAATCAGGCAGACTTTTGCGAGCGTTGCGGACTCTACGCCAATTTTCGTAGAAAAGTCAAGTTGAAATTGAAAAGGTTGAAAAAAGATAATAACATGTCAATTTGTCTAAACTGTTATTTATTTAACATGATGTATATTTTTGGTGTTTTTTACAGTAATTTGAGCGCATTTTAATGATACCAATGTATATATACTAATCTTTTTATATGAGATATGCTAAAGATTTTATAACCCATAACGAACCACGATCTTTGATAAAAATGGCGTAAAATTGTTATTGTTCGATCAAATCACATGCGGTAAAAAGTATTCAAAAGATTAGGAATATATGCTTCAAAGGCAGATTTTGAAATTAAAATCTTATCTGTATTTTTGCAGCTGCCTATCGATAAAAAAAAGTATTTTTTCAATGTTACACCATTACGCGAATTATTGGCTACTTTTTGGTGCACTATTTGCTTAGCTAGAAAATTTCATGTGTATATGTATGCCATATATCATTTTTTCGGGTAAACATATGTCTTACAAGCAAAAGTAAACTATATTCTCTGTAAATGGCTTGTTAATTACACAGAATTTCCTGCATAACAGAGGCATTTTATCTGGGGGAACTTTATTGTGAAACTCCCGAGTGAAAGTAAATACATACATTGTATTATGTGGTTAGAGCGAGCTTCAATCAAAACTGTTTCATTTATTATTTTAATGATTTCCAAGAGACAAATATATACATATATACTTGACACTGGAAATATGGTAGAAATATGACAATGATCGACTATGTCTCTGACAGAACTTTATAAACATTATGAAAATGGGTTGATTTCCATACATTGCTTCTGAAACTTAGGCTGTGGACAGAAGATACGTAGTGCTATAATATTCTGTGGCCATTATAGCATATTTGCAACAAGTATTGGGTATGAAGTATTTATTTGGAACCTAAGCAAATTGGACAGTAGGCATATAATATATAAATAGAAAATGGTGTTACAAATTAAAGTTGGATAGGGGCTTTTGATGTAAAGTATTATAACATTTTTTCTTGATTATAAGGTAGGTGGAAGTGTTTTGGTAACTTTCATTTAAAAACAGAAACTATATATTTTGTTTTTATTAGTAACGAGCTGCAAACAAATAGCCGATGGGTTTACTAAACCTCTTTGATTGTACATAAATGACGTCATGATGCGTTACTTAGTTTAGAAAATATATTAAAATTGTTTTTGTGCCTCTTAACAGGTGTTGGAATCATTGCAAAATAAAATTATGCAGATTTGATTTAATAATTTTTCAACCTAGGGTTGATTTACCCCACCCACTTTTTATAATATGGCAGAAGTTGCCATTTATACAATTGAATCGATGTACCAATTAAATTGCTGACGAACGATTACATATAGTTTAGGCTATGCAAAACCAGAAGAAATTTTAAATATATTCATAATTGTAATTTTAGCAGGTATATGAACCGGCAATTTACTGTGATTTTGGTATATTGATTGGTATTTTCAAATTTCTATAAACAAGCAAATAGCATGCTTATATTTTAGATATGCTTGTTTATGATTAGACTTTCAACGAATAATTTTGATGGTGCAAAAGAAAATTTGGCTTGGCAAAGACTTATTTTACCATAGCAAATGAAACATAATTAACGTCTGATTCTATGATAACTGTGTACTTAAAATAGCACGGTTTTTGGTCAGTGTGCTTCACTACCTTCTATTCAAAGCTATATATCTTGACTTAACCAAACGTCAATGATGTAAATTTTATACCATTTGATAAACAGAACCAGACCTTTCAAAAGATGTAACATATGGTGCCGTGAATTCTATATTTGTAGAGATACAACCCAGTTTTACGAACATAAAAATGCCCCTCGTATATAATAAATATTATCATAGAAATTATAAATATAAACTCACATCTCAATGGCCCAACACACTGAGGCATTAACTGTCTCAGTCAATACAGCAGTTTTTTTTCCATTATTCATTATAGGCTTTTCTATGATTTTATTGTGTGGATGAAAAAATTGTGGCTTCATCCAAAATCATCTGATTTAAAAAAATATATATTTTTCAAAAGATGGCAAAGAAGTTTGATAATGTTATATGCAAAAAAACGCTGTTTTTACCAATTTGAGATAATTGCATCTCACATACCTCATACAAACCCCTGTTAAAATAAAAATCAAACAGTCTCATTCCGAAGACACATGACATCATTGTTATGCTAAAGTGATGCCATTTTGATATGTCGCATCTCTGCATATTCAGAAACTTCTGGGAGCATTTTTTAAATATAAAAATAAGGTTTCTTTTGGTGAACAAGAAATATAATTTATTATTTTGGTGAGGATGGGATAGAAAAATCCATTACTTGTGATCAGTGTTTATCATCAGTCGGCAAGCCTGAAGCCAAACGTTGATCCTGGGAACATATTTTTTCTATCTCACCCTCAAATTTATAATATATCCTTGCAATAAATTCCGTAATACATAAGTACACTCATGGTAACTCAGTATTTTAGTACTTGAGCTGTATATAGAGAATGTTATATGAGTGTCTTTTGATATCAAGTTTACCAGGCAAGGCACCGAGAATGCTTGTTTAATTGCAAGGCTTGCAAAGCAATTTTACATGCATTCTCAAAGCCAAGCCTGTTAAAAATGATATCAAATGACGCAAACCTGGTATTCTATTTATCAGTTTTACCATTGGTTCACTCTTCAAAATTGCGATTATGATGTATTTTTTTTATTTTCGCGTCGATTCAATGCCATAGACCTCATTGAAAAAGTGCATCGTCATATTGATCTGATAAAGATACATGCAGTGAGATAGACACGTTTATCCAGTCAACGTGCAACAATATAGTTAATATGAGAGGTAATTGATAATATTAACTTCATTGCAGATGATGAAAAAGAAGTGTTTAGGATACGAAATGTTGAACAAACAGACCAGAAAACACTGGAAGAACTTGGCAGTTATAAGTTTATGTGTGTGAAGAAATATAACAAGAGTGATTGCTTGCTAGATGACGAAGGAGTAATCTCTATAAAAGAACACAAAACAACAACGTTTAACACTATAATTGAAAAGCGAAAAGATAGAGTACTTATCAAAGAACTGAGGTCTTCTGATAAAAAGGCAACAACAGAAGATAAACTTGACAAAGATTTGGTAGATGCAGGAAAGAAGGTTAGGTTTAACTTTAAACAAATTGAATTTAAAACACTTACAGACGGTGACCAAAACAAAGCCCATATAAATAAATCATTCTTAAACTCAGATGATGAAGATGAAACTTTCAATGAAAGTTTACCAGAGCTCAAATCATCTTATGATTGTATGGAGATGGAAAATATGAATGACGTGGACTTATCTCACAGCACAGGTACTTTCTTTTCCAATACATCAATTAGTGAGAGTCCTAGGTTAAAGTCAAGCCAGTTCGTTAATGACCAGGATAAGACTAAGGAAAACAATAAAAAGTACACAACAGATATTTCTCTATTTAGAGATGATGATTCTGATCTATCAGATGATGACCAAAGCTGCAATTTAAGTCCAGAAAATGATAGAGAATCAAACCATCAAAATAAAAAGCTGATTATGGAAATGAAAAATATTACAAATACTCTACCAAAACTAACATCAGCTGAACAGAGTAAATCTAAGCACGTAGAAGAGGAAGCTAGAGAGAAGCAATCTAATGATATAGGCAAGAAAAAGTTCGTCAAGCAAAGTAATAAAGACAAGTCAAAAATGAAGAATGCCTTAAAAGAACTAATGAAAACTACTGAAGAAATGAAAGCCTCCCTACCGTCATCAACTGATAAAAAATTCATAGAAACAGAACGAAATTTAAAAACTGATAAGAAAACAATAGCATTAGAACTCAACGCCACAGATCATACAGAAAATGTATTAAATAACGATAATAAAGCTAGAGCAACCGAAACACCTCTGTCAAGTGTAGCAGAACTTAGTTCTCCTCAGACTGTAGATAAACGCAAAACTAAAAAGGATTTTCATCTGGAAGAATCCTCATCAGATGGCGATGATGTACAAATGATATATCAATCAGACAAAATGAAAACACACTCTGATATGAAGGAAATTAGACAAATACCTTCTAAACCTATTCTCAAGATACAGAAGGGAGACAGTCCAAAGTTGTCTTCTTCAAGGCTAGTTGATAAAGATAAAGTGAAACCATCAAACCTGTTTCAGTCAAATAAGAAATTCAAAATGCCAGAGGATTTCGATTTAGGGGATGATGGTGACATTTGGAGCAGCTTGCGTTCATCTAACGTGATTCCAGTATGTTTGACAGACAGAACAAAATCTGTTGATTTAACAGATACAAGCCAAGGTCCAGTTGAGAGAGATCTTGAAATATTGGACTGGGACAATGACAATGATGAAAAGGCTGGTCTTGATCGTATACAAAAACAACTTAAATATCAGACATCTAGTCCTAACACAACTCAATCAAAACAAAATAGCACAAGCAAAAGGACGAAACGTGGCGTGAATAGATTTGACTCAAGTCGAAAATATCTCGGTGCATCTGTACCTCAGAAAACAAAGAAAACAGTGAAGTAGCAAGATAAATTGAACAATGAGAGAGAGATCTTACTACTTAGTGCAAACAGTATTTTATTTCAATAAAAGTACAAAAAAAAATACAAACATTTTATATACACAATACATTACATTTGAAAGGGATACAGAAATAAATCACATACTTGTTTAAATCTGTTTCCCAAAATCGCTACTTATCGCAAGCAGCGAAGACTCTGGCGAGCCATGCATATACGCAAACTCGCCTGAGTCTTTGCTGCTCACATACACAAAGTATGGATTTAAATGAAAGATCAGACCAAAATTTAGACTCGCCAGAACCTTGCTGCTCACATATACAAAGTATGGTTGTAGTTGAAAGCTCGTAACCAAAATTTAGACTCGCCAGATCCATGATTACCCAGTTCCTGTAGATAAGCATTTAAATAGGTCAAATTTAACTTTTTCAAAACATGTTCAAGTTGTATAACACATTAAATGGAATCATGAATGCAGCAACATGGCAGCAAATATTTTACCGCCAGACTTCTAACCCCCCTCCCTGACCCTGGGGATGGGGTCAAAAGGGCAAAATTCAATGTTTTCATAACATGGTCATGTTGCATAACGAATTAAAGGAATTCGCTATTGCAGCAATATAGTAGCAAATATTTTGCCGCAGATCCAAACCCATTCCCCTCCCCCTACCCGGTCCTGGAGATAGGGTCAATTGGTCAAAATTCAACTTTTTCAGAACATGGTCATGTTGTATATCAAATTGAAGGGGATCGGGAATGAAGCAACATGGTAGCAAAATATTTTCCCTGACCCTGGGGTTGAGGTCGAAATTTATTGGCATGTTGTATAACAAATTAAATGGAATAACGAATGCAGCAGTTTTGTAGCAAATAATTTGCCCCCCCCCCCCTAATTCTGGGGTGTGTTCAAAAGGTCAAAATTCAACCTTTTCAAGACGCCATGTTGTATAACAATTTAAATGATATTATGACTGCAGCAACACGGTAGCAAATATTTTGCCAGCACACCCCTACACCCCCTCCCAACTCTGGGGGTGGGGTCAATAGGTCAAAATTCAACTGTTTCAGAACATGGTCATGTTG
The DNA here is from genome assembly GCA_964019695.1 of Loripinus fragilis. Lineage (NCBI taxonomy): Eukaryota > Metazoa > Mollusca > Bivalvia > Lucinida > Lucinidae > Loripinus > Loripinus fragilis. The sequence continues at coordinate 60,118,551 of OZ026521.1, read as the reverse complement.
TATATTAATTTGTAGGGAATCACGAATGCAGCAAAATGCTAGCAACTGTGTTTTGCCTGCAGCCCCATCACCACCTCCTTCCTACGACCCTGCGGTTGGGGTCAATAGGTCAAAATTCAACTTTTTCAAAAAGTGGTCATGCTGTATGACAAATTAAATGGAATCACGAGTGAAGCAACATGGTAGCAACTATTTTGCCCACACACCCCTACTCCCCACACAAATACAAACACACCACGTCCGTGGGGTGGGGTCAAAAGGTCAAAATTAAACTTTTTCACAACATGGTCATGTTGCATATGAAATTAAATATATAAGCATATCTATATAGCTCTCATAATGGTTAGACAGTGAATAGCAATGCCACAAATAGACTCTTGTGGATGTCACCAGATACAATGCAACAAGGTAGGAACCAAGGCAAAGATCAGGAATCGATACAATCAAGTACCTCACCTGACCCAGGACACCATATCAGAAAAGCCAGTAGGTCAGCTCTTTCTGAAAAGGGTGACCACAAGACTGTATGTATAAGGAACAGACAAGACAGTGTAAAGAAAGTCAAACATGAAACACAAAAATAAAAAATAACCGCATTGTAACGGTGAGTAAGAAAATTACCGGAGGCCTTCAACATGTTCAATCATACCAATCTCACACTTAATTCAGATGTGAATCAAGATATACTCAGAAAAAACAATTGAAGGATATCAAAATTATTTTGACTACATAACATTTGGGAATATAATTTTCAAACAAAGTAAGTTTGTATCTGATAGAACTATCACTATTCAATTCACCAAAGTGCAAAATGAAATTTAGGGGCCATTGGTAACGATACAGTACCACAACAAATGTACTTACCCTCTATACTTAAAGTTCACAAGCAATAAATTCAGCGCATGAAATTTTGCTGCAACCTTAACCAGGTCATTGCTTATGTTCTAATTCCGACCACAGACAAGTTTTCACTTCCATTTTTCAGTCATTGTCCCTAAAAATTGGACAACTTCTTCTAAAAAAATGCACATATATGGCATATCCTGGCAAATTTGACCACAAATTGGCAGTAAAACACTGACAAAAGCTACAAAATTAGGTGTCATACTTTTGAGGGAGAGCCAGCAATGATTTTGGAGCCAGTCATTATGGAATGCAAACGATAAAAATGGTTTCAATCATTTTTGAACGTGTGTGACTTTTCAGTATAGAGGGTTGCACCATTTGGATTTGTACTGTACTTTAACCATTGAAGCGTAACTAAAATAAAGCATCCATTTTGATTGCATTATCTGGAACTATTAAATGCAAGCGTATTTAGTTTAGTTTTTATTGTATTGAATGTTAGAGATGGGACTGAATCTAAATATCCCTCAATTGTTTTTATGAGTATATATAGATTTTTGGTTTGCATGGAAGATCCTTAACTTATGGATGCATCATCTCTTAGTACATGTACATACTAATCAAGATATAAAAGTGAGATAAAAACAATGTTATGGATTTATTAGTACACACTGAAAGTAAGTAAGGGTGCAAAGATCAGGAATCGATACAATCAATTACCACACCTGACCCAGGATACCAATGGGAAAGTGACAAACTCATAGTAGACACCACAAACGAGAGCTAAGAGGTCAGCCCTTTCCCAGCAGGTGACCACAAAGCACATATAAACAGACGCGCACAAAGACATAGCAAACACAAGACAGAACAAAAACATAAAAGATCCACAAAAGAAGTACCGCCTTGGAACGGTCAGTAAAATATTTTACTGGAGGGCTTAAACCAGAGCAAATGAAATCCAACAGTTAAATCCTGCTAGGCCTGACCATAGACTCAACCTCATGCCCCAACCCTCTCATCTATAGATAAGTCTAAGTCTAAGGTCTGACCTGCCGGTGTGCAATTAAAAAGGAAACGCAGCAACGTAATTTAGAAATGTCATCTGCAAATTTTATGTTGCACGTCTCAAAAGCATATCAAATATCGTGATACCATACTTTGTTTTTGGAGAAAATAAGGCTCGTCACTATGTGGATTGTCTACCAGCAGCAATCTAGTCTTATTTTGGTAGCGCAGTTTTGGAAATGAGCAAACCCATAGGTGACGACACCGTAAGTTATGTTTTTCTATTATATTTAGTTTTCCACAATCATCCTAAATATACTACTGCACTTATATGCAAAAAATGATTTTGCATTGAATAAAAGTTGATCTAACTTGAAAAAACTTAACATATTAATTAGTCTTGCATTCCCAGATCTCATATTAAGTAGTCCGCTAGTATGAACTCGAAGAGCATAATCTATTGTATATATAGTAAATGAGACATACACATTATTGACTCCCTCCAGTAAAATATTTTTACTGAACGTTCCAAGGCGGTACTTCTTTTGTGGATCATTAGTGTTAATTATGTCTTGAGTTTGCTATGCTTTCACAACTGTTCATTGCTGGTTTGAGGTCACCTGAAGGGAAAGGGCTGACCTCCTGGCTCTTGTTCGTGATTTTTTGTGTGAGTTTGTTACTTTCCCATTTTGTATCATGGGACAGGTGTGGAACTTGAATATATCGATTCCTGATCCTTGCTGTCTTTCTTACTTTTATTATTTAAGCAGACACTCCTACTTAAGCATCAGTACTAGATCTAATCCGCTTGTGTGTTCACCCTAGGTATGCTATCAGGGTTCACAAGGCTTGTAAAGTACTTGAATATAGAGGGCTTTCTGGAAAAGGTTCTTGAAAAATTAAAACTGCCCTGAAAAATATTGGAAAATCTTGTCTATCAAGCTCAGCTACAGATACTTGCTGGAATATGGCTGTAGCATGTAAAGCTGTCATTATGTTTAGACAGAGAATAACATTGGCTCTGATAAGATTACGTGGATGTGACCAGGTGACAAGCTCTACTACAGAGAATACTTAAATCTCGAATAATTTGATGCAGCGTGTAAAGTATATTCTGGATAACACTGCACATAAACTTAATGATCAAGAACATAGACTTGCTAGCATCTTGCTGAATAATTAATTGCCGTAGCTCCCATTATATAATAACGCATGAGCGTAATAAAAATAGTAACATTCAAGGGAGGTCACCTAATGGGATAAAAGTGATTTTCCATACCATAAGGACACAGTAGTATACGTGATATCGTGTAGACTTTTTTGGCTGCAGTATAGATTTTCAAAGATGGCGGACGTGAGAGACAGCAAATCGTGAGTACACTTTCATTTGCAAAATATGGCCTGTTTATTTACACCCAGCGGCCAGCCATAGACGCTAACATGCTAGAAAAAATTGGATTTTATGATTTTCCTATTCTCTTTGCTTAGTTTGATCTGTTAAGCAAGAATTTGACAGAGAGAAATAAGTGACTTGCAGAAAGTGGAAACAAAGTGGAGATCCAACCGATTTTCTTGTCATTTTGTCTGTTTAACAGCAAATATTGCGATTCTTTTACTATATATCATAAGCCCATTCCTTGAAACTCACCCTCTAGTCCTGAAAGCCCAGAGAAACCTTCTTGGGTGATGATATGTGAGTTTCAAAATATCGACCTCCATATCGTGTAGACCATGGCTGTTTTCCGTGGTGTATCGTGTAGACACAAGCAGTTTTTGTGAATTATGCGACATTGAGACACGGTTTTATGATACCGTGTAGATCCATAAAACTGGCCATCATCATGAAGTATGAAATACTCATTGTATTTGTCAGACTTGGCGGATGCAAACCCTTATAGACTCGGTTACCTCTCATACTGATCTGAGCCTTTGCTGTACGCAAGTTCCATTTTAGATTACATACCCTAGCCATATGCTAAAAATGAACATAAACTATCATCTGGATTTTGACCGAACTTGACTTAAATGATTCATAAGTTGTTTGTATGGTTACAGTCAGTTGCCTGTCTAGGTCACGTAGGATTAAAAGGAATATTAAAATACAACCTAGATAGCTCTTATATTTGGGCATCTAGCATTACTAAGTGTACCTCTACAATGTTTGTTCAATTTATGGATATGGGTCAAAAAGTGGCCAAATCTAGGGGTCATGTGCTCTACATAGGCTTATGTAGGGAAAACATAAACACATATTTTATCTGAAACCACAAGACGTAGAGCTTTGATATTTGGTATATAGCATCTGCCAGTGGACCTCTGCCAAGTTATTGAAATTATGACCCTGTGACCAAAGAGGCCGCACCCAACAATCTTTACATATGCGTTTATCTGGACCACTACATGCAAAGAGCCTTGATATTTGATATGTATTATCATCTAGTAGACCTTTATCAAGTTTACTAAAAGTCACCTGGTTCAAAAATGGCCCTACTCTTGGATTACATGTTTTACACAGGTTTATGTAGTCAAAACATAAAATATCTCGTGACTCAAACTGCTGGGCATATAATCTTTATATTAGGTACATGTATGTATCATCACGTAGTGGTAATTTATCAGATTTGTTAATATTATGACCCTTGGGCTACAGGTACACCCCAGGGGTCACATATTTTATATCCATTTATTTGGAGAGATATTTTAAAGTGTCTTCCTGTCTGAGACCATCATGCCTTACAGCCTTGGAATTAGGTATGCAAAATCACTAAGTGGATCGCTACTAGGTATGGTCACTTTACTTAAATTATTATTATCATTTATATAACATGGCTCCCTCAGGGTACAATGGGTTAGTCTGCATTGTTTTGTTGTAGTATAATGACCATCTTGCAAAATAAACGCACCCTAGGAGTTAGACTTCTAACTACATGTTCAGGTTTATTTGGAGAAAAGACAAACATTGTTTTCTTTGAAACCATGAAGGCATAAAACCTTGATATTTTGTATGTAGAATCACCTACTATACTAGAGGGTGAGTTTCAAGGGCTGTACTTATGGCATAGAAAGAATCGCAAAATTTGCTATTAAAAAGACAGAATAGCAAGAAAACCGCTTTGGTCTCCACTTCGTTTCAACTTTCTGCAAGTCACTTCTGTTACCATTTAGTATGTAGAATCATCTATGGCTTATCATTTTATTGATATCCTCCAATCATTACTTTTTCCCCCAAAGGTCAAGTAAAGCGTCAAAGAAGAATTGGTTTAAATTCAGATTAGGACAAATAAGGCTTATATTTTGTTGGACCTTATTTTGTCCAAGCCTCTTGCAAAGGTTATCAACAGAATGGATACTAGCACACATAGAGTTATTATAAGTTATACTTTGGTCTGTCAACTACCGTTTCAGATTGCCTAAATCAACATTTTGATCACAAAATATACACATTGATTGGACGGTCGACTTTGTTTTTGTAGATCCAAAACGACGTATTGATATAAAACAGTGTACACACGATCTGGCGGCGCCTACCTTGTGTGTTAAAATTCATTTAATAGTGTTTTCTTATCTCTTCATACCAACATGTGCTGTGGTACTCTTTCACAATTGAGACGTTCTATATATGTTGAATGGTTACTTTAAAGTTTGGTCAAAATCAGGGTATTAGTTTATATTCATTTTTAGCTTATGGATAGGGTGTGTAAGCTAAAATGGAATATGCGTGCAGTGAAGGCTGAGATCAGTATGAGAAGTAACCAAGTCTATGAGGGTTAGAATCCGCCAAGACTCACAAAATTGGCTTTCTAAAAACAATGGGTTGCATACATGTAAATCAGACAAAATGCTTCATAATGATATTTGCCAGTTTTATGGGTCTACACAGTATCCATAACCTGTGTCTATACGGTATCCATAACCCGTGTCTACACTGTCGCATTATTCACAAAAACTGCTTCTGTCTACACGATACACCACTGAAAAGAGCCATGGTCTACACGATATCAAGGCCGATATTTTGTATCTCGTATATCATCGTCCAAGACGGTTTCTCTGGGCTTTCAGGACTAGAGGGTGAGTTTCAAGGGCTTTACTTATGGTATATAGCAATAGAATCGCAAAATTTGCTATTGAAAAGACAAAATAGCAAGAAAACCGCTTTGGTCTCCACTTCGTTTCAACTTTCTGCAAGTCACTCATTTCTCTCTGTCAAATTCTTGCTTAACAGGTCAAACTGCGCAAAGAGAATAGGAAAATCATAAAATCCATTTTTTTTCTTAGCATTTTAGCGTCTATGACTGGGCACTGGGTATAAATAAACAGGCCATATTTTGTAATTGAAAGTGTACTCACAATTTGCTGTCTCGCACGTCCGCCATCTTTGAAAATCTATACTGCAGCCAAAAAGTCTACACGATATCACGTATACGACTTTGAAGGTACTGCTCTTAAAGGAAAGAATTCGCTCCCTCTGGGAGCAAATTCTTTCCTTTAAGAGAAGTTCTCATTTTGAAAAGGGAATCACTGCTTGATCAGGTAGTCTTCCTTTGATATGCGTAACTTGTTCAGAGTTCTGGCTACGCTCTTGTAATTGGATGTGGTACATCAAGTAATCATAATTTTAGATAGAGAATAACAAGGATGCTGATGATATTGCATAGATGTGACTAGGTAACACGCTCACTACAGATACTAGCTGCAGTCTTGAAATTATTGGCTGTAGCATATAAAGTCATCATTATGTTAAGACAATATTTACATTCCCACTGCGAGTCTTTAAATGAACCTTTACAGTTGAGATGTCATTCATATCTTCATGGACGGATCTTTTTAAAGAGACTAATTCTGCAACTATGAACATTTTTCGATTTTTTTTTTACTTTCTTTTTAAATCATTTGTAAAAGTAGAATTAAGTCATGTTTTCACAAAATAAATATGTTTTTTATAGCTGAAAACTGCACGGAAAAGTGAATTATCTTATAAAAACAGGTGTGTTTTCTCTTGTTGGTAATTATTTGCGTCCTTCCAATATTATAGATAGTTAATTTTAACATAAATGCTGTTGTTTTGATACTAATAATTCGTTAAGATTAACGAAATTGGTAATATGTATACCTGAATTTCAGATTTTTTTACTGTGTTCTTGAAAAATAGAAACATTAGTTTTAAAATTCAAAGATCATAAGTTACAGACTTTGCAGCTTTAAGCTAAGCCAACGTCAACGCCATCCAATAACGTTGTTTGTTTACCGATGAACACGTATCAACATGACGTTAATTTGGTGTTTGGCCGTTCCGAACCTTCCGTCTAGTTTAATTCATAATATGCAGAAAACCAGACAAGTTATTTGGAAATTGAGAGTGATACTTGACTGACAATATTAAATATAACTAGACTTCAGTCGACGGTACACCATCGCAAATACCCGCTTTTGAGCTAACTAAAGCAAAGCTTGAAGTAACTACGTCCAACCGTTTAGGAAGAGATGCATTTACAAGAAAGTACATTATTTCACTATTGACCTTGACCTTAGGTCAAGAACAAACACGAAACTTTGCCCAGTATCTTCTACATTATATGACTATGCACCTGCAAAGTTTGAAGCTGCTATGTCAAACGGTTTGAGAGGAAATGCATTTATATGAAATATTTGGTTTGACCTTGACCCAAGGTCAAGGTCACATAAATCATTCCCCTCTACATCATGTGACCTATGCACCTGCAAAGTTTGAACTTGCTACGGCCAATGGTTAAGTAGATGCATTACCAAGAAAAAAACATTATTTGACCTTGACCCCAAGGGCAAGGGGGTTAAGGTCACATGAAGTGTTGCCAAGTACCCCCGACATAATGTAACCTGTGCACTAGCAAAGTTTGATGTTGCTACATCCCATGGTTAAGGAAAAGATGTAATTACAGGAAAATACATTATCACAAAATGTTGCCCAGTGCCCTCACCATCATGTGACATATTCACCTGCAGAGTTTGAAGTTACTACGTCAAAAGCTTTTGGAGGAGAAGCATTTACAAGAAAATTCAATATATTGACCTTGACCTTGGGATGAAGGTCACACAAAATGTTGCCCAGTACCTTCTACATTATGTGACCTATTCAGCTACAAAATGTGAAGTTCCTACCTCTACCAGTTTAGGAGGAGATGCATTTACAAGAACATACATTATTTGATCTTTGACCTTGACCCCAAAGTCAAGGTCACACAAAATGTTGCCCGGTACCCTCTTCATCATGTGAACTATTCAGCTACAAAGTTTGAAGTTTCAACATTAAAAGGTTTAGGAGGAGATGCATTCACAAGAAAATTCAATATTTGACATTTGACTTTGACCTTGGGGGTCAAGGTCACACGAAATGTCGCCCAGTACCCTCTACATTATGTGACCTATTCAGCTACATAGTTTGAAGTTGCTACGTCTAAAGGTTAAGAAGGAGATGCATTTACAAGAAATTCAATATTTGACCTTTGACCTTTAGGGTCAAGGTCACACGAAATGTTGCCAAGTACCCTCTACATTATGTGATCTATCTAGCTACAAAGTTTGAAGTTCATACCTCTAACGGTTTAGGAGGACGGTCGCACGGACGGACAGACGGACAGACAGACGGATGAACAAACGGACGACGGACCGACTTTGGTACGAAATTAATATACCCTTTTTTCTAAAGAAAACAGCGGTATAAATATAAGTAATAAATTCGATTTTTGGTCTGTTTATGAGATCATGAACACTTCGGGTCACGTGAGGCCTATTAACGTTAAGCCGGAAGGATTTCACTTAATTTGAAAGAGACCTGAAGACTTCATGATTTCATGAACAGACCAAAAATCGAATTTATTTCTTAAGTGAATAGAAATGACACAAAACGGTAAGAAGCTCAGTTACAGAGAATTACTACAATTTTTAAATAATGATCACGGCATGTATATCTATTCATAGCCTAATGTTTAGACAAGAAATTACAATGACCCTAATTAGACTACATGGATGCGACCAGGTAACAAGCTCAGTTACCGAGACTCAGTTACTCTAATTTTGGCAACAAATTAAAATGGCGCTAATCAGATTGCTTAAGAAGCTCAGTTAAACCCCTATTCCACACAGGCCACGAATCGCCACGAATTGATATTTTTCTTACTCAGGGGGGATTCGTGAGGTGCCATTAGTTTTTTTTCTCCAATCGTGATGTACTACGAGTCAGTCCCGATTCAGATACGATGTCGTTACGAATATTCGAGTGAATCGGCTCAATTCGGCTATAATCGCGCAAGAATTCATTACGGTTAGCAAAAAAAACACATTAGAACATGCTGCACGAAAGTTAAGGAATCAATTACGAATCAGTTAAAGGCATAGCAAATTGAGCAATAATACTGGTACCACTCATTATGATTCTCTCCAGGGGTCATACTGGACAGATCAAAAGCTAATCTTTATGAGGTGATTATGACTTCCTTACAGGGGGCAATAAAGTGGTCCCATGAAGGGATAAGGTATTTTCTGATAAAATATTGATCTTTATCTTAGCCTCTTGAGGCCCCTTTAAGTTTGTGAGCTACAAAAACTGTCCCTTATCAGTAAAGTCATTAATGATTCCATATATCACAAAATATATGTCTTTAAGAATTTGCCGAATGCAGCATGAATTGGGCGCGAATTACAGAAATCCGAGACGATTCGCCACGATTCGCGAGATTTTCTCTTACGATACTTATAAAAAAGGCTCGTACAGGCTTCGGGGTATCAGTTCCAAAATGAATGTTCCTCGTAAAGCAGTAGTAGAATTGATCCTGTAACTTGAGTGTTGAAAACGGCTTCTTATATAGCTAGAAGAGAACAACTACGGTAAAGTCGAGAGGCCCTGACCCAGACTCTTTGACTTGGAAAAATATGGCAGTTCGCCATTGGCAAAATCACCAGCCAGGAGCTACTGACTGATCCTGATATGTGCTCAGGAATCTGCCAAATCTATTTCAACTTATAGGACTGCTCACATGCGCGTGACGAGGTAATTGATCTTAGGGAAAATCCTTCTACTATCTCTTCCTTGTTTTTTTCCTTGATTTTATTGCTTGGCTTAATCTCCCGATTCCCCACAAATGAGCTAAGAGTAGCTACGAATGCCCCAAAACGCCTCCGAATCGATTACGATTCAGTTACGATGTCCAAGAATGCCTCAGGAATTTGGTTCGAATCACTCACGATTTTTCGAATCGGGGAATTCGTGGCCAAGTTTTGAACAGTTCAAAACTTTTGAGCCTAATTCCCGATAGACCTACGAATTGCAAGAACTCACTACGGACTGTGCGAATCAGTTAAGATCTTTACGAACTGAGTACGATTCAGCCACGAATCCAAATATTTGTCAATTCGTGGGATTCGGGGCCTGTGTGGAATAGGGGTATTACATAGACTAACTCTAATTTTGACAGCAAATTAAATAACGCTGATCAGACTGCTTGTATGCGACCTGGTTACAAGGTCAGCTACCGAGACTTACTCTAATTTGACAACAAAATAAAATGGCACTGACCTGACTGCTGGGATGTGACCCGGTAACAAGCTCAGCTACAGAGACTTACTAGATTATTGAATAAATGAACGCAGCATGTATGTATATCCATTTCAATGTTGCGACAGCAAATTACAATGACCCTGATCAGACTGCTCGGATGCGACCAGGTAACAAGCTCAGCTACAGAGACTTTATCAAATTTTGACAACAAATTAAAATGGCGCTGATTAGGCTGTTAGGATGCGACAAAGTAACAAGCTCAGCTACATATAGTTTCTTGAATAAAATGGGCGCCGCACGTATATTTCTATCATCTTGTTTAGACAAGCAATAGCGATGACATTGATCAGACTTCACAGGTACACAAGATGATACAAGATGATCTGGGCCGCGTAGCGCAGTCGGTAACGTGTCTGGTTACAGATGCGAAGCTAACTGCAGATCCAGGGGTCGCGAGTTCGATCCCGGCCCGGTCCCATACTTTCGTGGAGATTGATCATGAAATAATTTCTACGGTCATTCTCCTCCCTTCCGCTGAATCATTAATGAAGGGTTGTTGTCAGTTACAAGCGAAAGTATGTGCACGATTACTGGTTAACTGCTTGTTCAAGCTTGCCCAGGAAAAAAGAGTGGTTAGGTGAACTGACCGTCCCGCAATGACCATAGCTGTTGACTTGGGACGTAAAGCAACAAAACAAACAAACAAACAAACACAAGATGATCTACGTCTTTGATTTTTACACACAACTAAATCGTTTTTAACAATTATCATATATGTAATGTCTCTTTGTAGCGGTTGATGTATATGATATACGTCATGTTTAGCCCATTTAAGCCGAATGGAATGTCCCATATTATTTATTGGATTAGTCGATTTCCATGCAAAGGATTGGTGAGGGTTTTTTTAATTTTGATAGAACATGCTGTAAGCAAACAGTGCAGATCCAGATCAGACGCCGCGTTATGCGGCGTCTGATCTGGGTCTGCACTGTTTACAGTGCCCCATAAAAAAGACACCATGCTTTTAATTGGTTTAATTAACACGATCAACTTGTCTTGTTTTTCCAGATATCATTTTTCTGATTATATAATAAGGAGAGTGTTCGCTCATGCATACCAACATGTACAGACGGGAGAGTTCAACTGTCTTCAACTATGAGAGCTCCCAGATGTCAACACTATTGCTAAAATAACCATAAGATGTGATCAACTGACCACAACTCTTATCATATGCTATGTCCCATGATCTATCACCCAGACCATCCTGTTGAGATAGGAGAATTCTCTCTTCAGCCAGGTCTCCTGTCAGTTCAGCAACCTCACGTGTAGTAAAGTAACAAACATATATGTTACCAGATGGTCCAGTAGTAACACCTCGGGGAAACTTATCTGTCACACTTCTTCTCTTGATGACGTCACCTGTGTCACCATTTAATACTGTCAAAGTATTATTCCCCCAGTCTGTATAAGTAACGGTGCTTCTTTCAATGTCACTGGTCACGTACTGAGGATTGCTAAAAAGCGACTGTCCCTGATCATCAGTAGGCATTGACCAGTAGACTCTACCAGTCTTGTCTATCAGTTCAACAGAGGCAGGGTTAGGACTATAACTGGTAACAGCAAGTTTCTCCCCATACTTACTGATGCCTGCTACATCATAGGGCACACTGGTGGTATCATTGATAGACATCTTACTACCAGAGATACCTAGTAGCACCAGTGACTTGTTAACTGTTGTAACCACAGCCTCCTTGTCACTGATAACAGCTATATCCCAGGGACGATCTGACAATGATAGAGAAGATAATAACTTCATGTCCCGGGAGAACAGTTTCACTTTCTTGTTATTAAAATCTACCAGTAGTCGTCTGCCATCATTGGTGATCGCCATACCTGAGATACGACACTCCTCCATGTCATCAGACAGCTTTACATTGTATCTCTTCAGTTTACGACCCTTCAACTGTGTCAGTGCTACACTCTGTCTTGCTGATTCTCTTTTACCTGCTGCAGCAACAACCTTATTGGCTGGACCAGCGCGTGATTGTTTGGTAGAGGAGACTGGATACAATATTTCAGGTATTGTGATCTCACACTTTGATTTATCCAGTTTTACTGAGCCCAAGGTGTATGAGGAGGAAAGAAACTCTTGTATCTGTTTGGATGGAACAAATGATAACTGAACATTACATATAGGCGCCTTAAAATCATCTTGATATTGTTTCATGTCACTCAATATGTCTTGAATTCTCAGAAACAATTTTGCATCTATAGGTTTGCTTCTTAAAATGTCTATTTGACGGAGGGATGATTCTATCCGTGATACAGCGTTGTTGATTCTTGTATGATTTTGTTTCAAAACTGATAGTTGTGACTGGTAGTGTGTGTCTATCTCAGACTGCGCATCGCCAAACCATTTCTTTGCTTTTGAAACCATTTTATCGTACAGTTCTTGAGCCTGTTTGTGCATAATTGTTTTCTGGCCATTAAGATCGTCAATATTAGATTTCATTGCTGACAAACTGGACTCTAAATTACTCTTCATATCGCTGACAATGTCATATAAATCATTTGTCTCTGATGAAGAGATAGATTTAGAAACATCTTCAACACTTCCAGTAGAACAGTTCTTATGATACAATGGCGAACATAGAGAACAGACTAGCTGTTTATGAACAGAACAGAACTGATTCTTTAGATGTTTAGGATGTTCATTACAGAAGCTGAATCTGAGTGGTTTGTCAGCCTGTGACCTTGGCATAGCTGTTCCTGTTTTAACAACATGTCCTCTGGCAGCGTTAAGCCTTTCATGAATCTTATAACATTTGTTACACATGAATTGTACACAGTCATCACAGAAACTCGCCGCTTTAACATTAAGGTCATCAGCCTCATAACACAAGTCGCAAAAATGATCATGCCACTCATCACAAACTGCATCTGGGTTGTAGCTGTCTGCCATTCTGTAAAATAAAATAATACTCATTAATGTATGTGCATAGGAAATCCATTTGGTATATAATAGAAGCATTAAGAGATTGAGTACAGTTACTTCGATTTACCATGAGTTCTAATCAAACGAAGTTTGGAATAGATATAGGGAATCCATTGACTACATTACAGAACCATGATAAGATTGACAAGAGTCCAATCGCGGGCCTTTCTACTTCGAGATATCGGTAGTTCAATCAAATGAAAGTACTTATTAAATGAAATACTATTTACAAGATTTTCGGAGAAGGCGGTATTACCTACCGGCGAACATGATCAGAAAATACCAATCACACACTGCAGAGCCTGTGTAGCCTCCTTTCATGAAAGCTAAGAAACTCCAAACGATGTTCAATATATAGCTTAACACTCATAGAATATTCAAGCGACTAGCAAAGGCTCTGATCAGACTGCGCGTATGCGCAGGCTGATCTGACGCTTTGCTGGTCGCACATACCACATTGTTGAAATCTCATGTCACGTTTCATTTGTTAGAATTATTATTTTCGATATTACCTCCAAAACACCCAGCTAGCATTCAATCTCAGGCCACTGTGGACCCGACAGCAAAACGCCATTCATATGGCGTTTCGCTGGTAGGCCGATGGTGGCTCGAATTTACGTGCTTCCTGGGCATAGTCTCTGGGTGCTTAAGAGAAGATCGGTTAGCTTTACTACGGAAGCCTATTGGGGCCATTTTGTCTTAGTTCTTAGGTATAACGTCAAATGTTGACTATGTTATGTCTTTGTACATTTACATGATAAAGTTAACAATAAAGCGGGAAAAGTATTTTCAAATCTTATATGGAACGACGATGTAGATACTGATTATTTATACTGAACTGAACTAAACTGAACTTTATTAAATAAAGTATTTTTGCCCAGGCCATACGAAGATGGCATATGGGCCATAATATTACTATAAAACATTTGTAGTGACATTTTAACAGTTAACGTAAACATGGGAGCATGAAGCAAATTTTTATAAGAAGTATGGTTAGTATGCGCTGTAGAATGCAGTGTTATAGTTTTACTTCACGAAGAGAAGATTATCAATTACATAGGTTTTGATGCACGACAGGGTGAAGAATAGTCCACTACTAACGCAAAGCGCCGAGGCGGAGTCGAGTCGGGTTGCTTCGAAACCGGATCGATGTCGCCCAGCGCTAAGCATTAGACTTTTATTATAGAAGGCTATATTCGACAGTTGGTTTGATGGTTGAATGTTAAAAATGCCGTAGTCAACTTTCACGATACAGTTGTCAAATGTGCTTCCATGCTCAAATAGATAATAATTATATATATATATATACCAGCATGTGATAGCCAACGGTGTTCAGGGATAGTGCATGGACAGTGGGGACCCAGCTGCGACGCCTCGAATGCTGCGTCGCATCGAGGTCTTCACTGTGCCACTGCCTATAGTTTCAGAATCGGGATACCTCACGTGACTTACTATAGTAATAACAACACGTAGTAAACTTGACCCAATTTAAACCGTGGCCATTCATCTACAACACTACATAGCTCCACGTGGGAATCGTGGAGACCTAGTTTAACCCGCTGGGTAAATGCGGTTCCAGTGATTTAGATTACATAAAACGTAAGAATTTTACTTTTTTTTCTGCCCACATTCTATGAACAGCAACGGTGTTGATCGGAATGCGCACAAACACAAGCCGACCACCGCCCTTGCTCTTCATGCACAAAATTGTCTTTGCATGTCATGATGGTTTTGGGTTGTTTCAACTTATGTTTGTTTCATTGAATTTTACTATCGTGTTGGCCAGATGACACAACAGCGCAGGACAACATGAACTGGCTGTAAATAGCATATAATGCGAACAATATGGGCCAGGACCAGGCTAGCCCATTGGGAGCAGTCTGGCCAGGGCTCATATTATTTGCTTCTTTGCCTCCTAGACGCCATGTGGTCCTGAATATGATTGGCATCCTTCTGCTGGAGTTACTGTCCCTATTGAAAAGGGGGGGATTGAAAATTACTTCAAATATTTGCAGTAATTTCCCTTGGTTGTGCATAAACCGGCTAATCACCTGGTATCATGTTGTGTAGACTAAGACTAAAATCGGTGCATATCAGACTGCTCAAATGGGCAGCCCGCCCAGCACCCCCGTTGTCCTTATATGTAAAAAGTATTCTGGCATACCATTTGTCCGGCCATTTGCACATGTACTTCTAGAATGCACAGCTACGCAGGTCCGTTTAATTTTGTTTTGGGTTATTTCCCAACGCCCCAGTTAATATTTATACAATCATGTATAAATGCAGCTTATGCTGCGTTCCCCGATGACTATCACGATCAGCGCCACTATTTGAATCGTGGACTTTATCGTGGATTAATCGCCGCGCTCGTATCAAATTTGATGTCTGTCATGATAATTAAATCTTGTTGATCGTAAGACATTTTTGGACGGTCCAAAAATTTCTACGATTAGCACGGTTAATTTTCAATCGTTATCATCGCATCAGATCGTATTGCATCACAGCAAAACGCCACAGAGCTCATCTAATCGTGCTTCCATATCGTGGAGATCGGGATCGGTCTTGGACAAGGCAAAACTCACGCTCTGTTGAGGTGTGCTGCGATCTGGTACGATCTATGGCGCTCTTTCAGGTCCCTTTGATCCTTGCCTGTAACGAATGCCTCGCGAGCAGGTACGAGATGATACGAGAAAACGCGAGCTGATACGAGTATCAAACTTTTTTCACGGACTCGGGCGATCAGTTGCAATTTCCCGCATGCCCATTTAAAAAAACCGTGAAAAATGTAATTAATGCGATTCATTCAGGTGTTTTGGTTTGGTTTGGTTTGTTGCTTTACAACAGATAGTTGTCATGCTGGGACGGCCAGTTCACCTAACCACACCTTTTTCCTGGGCAAGCTTGACAAAGTGGTTAACCAGCACTTCGTGCACATACTTTCTCTTGTGAGGATTCATTCAGGGATCTAAAAGAAGGTGAGTAGTGATAGAAATGCCACAATTACAGACTACAGACCAAACCACAGCACCGCGAGGAAGAGAACTAGAAACAGAACACAGACATCCACAACACAATTAAAGTAAAGCAACCAGCTCTATCGTTCCCAGCATGAGGATTGCTACACTGTAACCTAGAAAGGTCACCAAGAACCATACTACAGCACCCACATACCTACCCACCCACCTACCCCCCCCCCTCCCACACACACACACTTGGATGCAAATTAAGTTATAGAAATTCGAAAATCGAAATTTTGACTTCTAATAAGGCAAGAGGCCGCCATTTTTTAGTGTTTAATTTATTTCCTGTAAATTTTAAAGAAGCCATTTCATCGCTAACTGTTCAGATTATTTGTCAAAATCAACTATTCTCCACAGAAGAATGAATAAAAATGCAAACAAAGGTAAACTGAGCAGCACGAAACTAGATATTCTGTTGATGCCTATTTTAGAACTGTGTGAGGTCACTCAGCGTAAAAATGGCTGTCCTCCATAGCTTTTAATAATCTATTATACAAACATCGGTGACTCTTATTTTTCATTCAATTTTGATTCTTTTTGTGCATATATTCATGGTTTAACAAGGGATTAAATTCCACGTATTCAGTTAAAAATGAGCAATAAAGATGAGTGCATCGGTAGCAAACGCCCAAAGGATGAACGCTATGTGTTCAGTTCGAAATACGCAATAAAGATGAGTGTCACGGTAGCAAACACCCTCACGATGAATGCTATGTGTTCAGTTTAAAATAAGCAATATAGACGAGGGTATCGACAGCACACAACCTAATGGTGAATGATATATGTTCAGTTCAAAATGAGCAATAAAGATGAGTGCCACGGTATGAAACACTCTAAGATGAATGCCATGCACTTAGTTCAAAATGAGCAATACAGATGAGTGCCACGGTAGCAAACCCCATAAGGATGTATGCTATGTATTCGGTTCAAAATGGGCAATAAAGATGAGTGCGTCGGTAGCAAATACCCTCAGGATGCACGCTATGTGTTCAGTTCAAAATAAGCAATATAGATAAGTGCCATGGTAGCAAACACCATTAGGATGAATACTATGTGTTTAGTTCAAAATGAGCAATAAAGATGAGTGCCACAGCAGGAAACACCCTCAGGATGAATGCTATGTGTTCAGTTCAAAATTAGCATTGCGTATAAGTGCCACGGTAGCCAACAAACTCGGGGTGAATGCTATGTTTTCAGTTCAAAATGAGCAATAAAGTAGAGTGCATTGGTAGCAAATACCCTCAGGATAAATGCTATGTGTTCAGTTCAGATTTAGCATTAAAGATGAGTGCCACCGTAGCCAACAACCTCGGGATGAATGCTATGTGTTCAGTTTGAAATAAGCATTAAAGATGAGTGCCATGGTAGCCAACACCCTCGGGATAAATGCTCTGTGTTCAGTTCAAAATGGGCAATAAAGATGAGTGCATCGGTAGCAAACACTCTCAGGATGATCATTATGAGTTCAGTTCAAAATAAGCAATAAAGATGAGTGCCATGGTAGCCAACACCATCAAGATGAATGTTATGTGTTCAATTCAAATATGAGCATTAAAGATGAGTGCCACGGTAGAAAATTCCCTCAGGATGAATGCTTCGTGTTCAGTTCAAAGTGAGCAATAAAGATGAAGATACATGTAAGTGCCTCGCTAGGAAACACTCTCAGGATGAATGCCTTGCGTTAAGTCAAAATAAGCAATAAAGATGAGTGTATCGGTAGAATACACCCTCAGGATTTATGCCATGTGTTCAGTTCAAAAATAGCAACAAAGATGAGTGCATCGGTAGCAAACACCATCAGGGTGAATGCTATGTGTTCAGTTTATAGTGAGCAATACAGATGAGAGCATCGGTAGCAAACACCTTTAGGAAGAATACCATGTGTTTATAATAAAGATGAGTGCATTGGTACCAAACACCCTCCCGATGAATATTATGTGTTCAGTTCAAAATGAGCAATAAAGATGAGTGAAACGGTAGGAAGCACCCCTAGGATAAATGCCATGCGTTCAGTTCAAAATGAACATTTAAGATGAGTGCCATGGTAGCAAGCATCCTAAGGATGAATGACATGCGTTCAGTTCAAAATGAGCAATAAAGATGAGTGCCACGGTAGCAAACAACCTCAGGGTGAATGTTATGTGTTCAGTTCAAAGTGAGGGTCGTCCAATAAGTACCACGGGATCTGTTCTAAGTGAAAAACAATGTAATGATGAGCGTTATGTATTCAGTTCAAAATGAACAATACAGATGAGTATTACGGTAGGAAACACTCTCAGGATAAATGCCATGCGCTCAGTGCAAAATGAGCAATAAAGATGAGTGTATCAGTAGAAACACCCTCAGGATAAACGCTATATATTCATGTCAAAATGAGCAATAAAAATGAATGCCTCGGTAGGAAACACCTTCAGGATGAATGCTATGCGTTCAGTTCAAAATGAGCGATTAAGATGAGTGCCACGGTAGCAAACACCCTCAGGGTAAATGCCATGCGTTCAGTGCAAAATAAGCAACAACGATTAGTGCATCGGTAGCAAACACCCTCAGGATGAATGCTATGTGTTAGCAATAAAGATGAGTGCATCAGTATGAAACACCCTTAGCAGTGCCGGGCCCATGGGGGAAAGAGGCTGTGAGTGCCCTTAAAAAACTTTAAAAAACACCGAGTATATACGGTAATGCATAATTGGTAAAGATTACCTAATTCAGCTAAAAGAAAAGGTGGCCGCGGGGGCACAGACAGGGCTGTGAGTGTAACCTGGCTTGTTAAATCTGCTGTTGTCTGGTCACGTAGGATAAAACACCTTTGTGCCCCCTCCCAGTCCCAAACAAAACTCGGACATTTCGGGTGGATGGGGCACTTATCCCCAGTCCCAATGCTGTGGGGCTGGAGTGTGTGCCCCCAACCCCATATTCCATTCCGTTGTTGCTTCCATTGCAAATCCCATGTAGTCTAGTAGTCGCAAAGCTAATAAGTAATACCTGTGCCCCCCTCCCCCAACCAGACTCAAAGAATTAAAAAGAGCCCCAATCCCTATAGGCTACTTCCGTGCTGGGCCTATGTTATTGGGTTGGGGGTGAATGAAAAGTACAAAATACGGGGGAACTTATGCCCAATTTTTTCTTAGTTGTGGACTTTATTGTTGTTCCAGCATTTTTTTCTTCAAATTTTAAGCCTGCTCCCCCCCCCCCCCCTCCTCCTCTCAAGGGCTCTGTTGTTTTTTCTGAACATTGGGCTAACTCAGACTTGCATTGCAATCGCTGTGCCCCCTCCCACATGGGAACATTTAATTTTACAGGGCTCTCGATCACACGATTTTGGGGCCGAAATTCCGCCCCATTCCCAATGCTAAAAAGTGTTGTTTTTCCCAATTCCAGACAAAAAAAAAATCCCAAATTGACAGAATTTTTTTTTTTTTTTTTTTTTTTTTTTTGGGGGGGGGGGGGGGGTTCTACATCTTTATTTCATATAATACAAATACAGAACATATCGTTACATATTTACAATTTTACAGAAATATATAATACAATCACACTTGCTTCTATATCTCCCTTTTATGTAAGTTTAATTATTGGAATTAATCTAGCAATGGAAACGTCATACATAAGGACGATGTCAAATTTCCCAATTTTAGTCAAAACTCGGACCCAGTATAAACAGACTGTTCACGGCCAGATATACAAAGTTATGTTGTCGTGGCTCTATTTTAGCGCCATTTCAAGTACTACAGTCAATAAAACTGATTCTGAACATACCCGACATTATACGAAGTTGAAATATTACAAGTTACAGTAAATAAAATTGAAGTTTTGTCATGTTAGGGTGAAATCTGACGATTTTCGGCTTAAAAGGCCTAAAATTACTAAAAAGGGTACCTTGGTTTCTTGCTAATGTTCATAAAGACGGATAAACATTCAATAAATACAACATTACAGTCTTTAAGATAGTATATTGAACCATTGCTTTTTGAAGAAAAATCACAGATATGCAGAGAAATTATGGAGATATGATTATTTAATCTTCAATATACGTTAGTTTTTAAAGCGCAGCCTTGACACCATATTTCCAATATTTACAATTACATGTACCTGTATTTCAGTTACCAGTCCGTGTATACTGGGTCCAAGGTCAAAACGCCGCTAATTTTCCCAATTCCATGGGCCCCGGCCCCATTCCCAAGAAGGGGTGTGTGAGCCCTGCATTACCAAAGCACTAAGAGGACGACAAGGAAATGCAAAATAATAGTTAGGAACAAGGTGTTTAAATGTCTAACCTTACTTAAAATTAAGGTTATAGAATATGGCAAAATGGGCTTCAAAATGGCTTTAAATGCATTCTCAGAGACAT
Organism: Loripinus fragilis; assembly: GCA_964019695.1. NCBI lineage: Eukaryota > Metazoa > Mollusca > Bivalvia > Lucinida > Lucinidae > Loripinus > Loripinus fragilis. The sequence continues at coordinate 60,097,804 of OZ026521.1, read as the reverse complement.
AGATTTAAAAAAATCCGGGGAGGTCCCCAGACCTCCCTTGAGTGGGCATTAAACCCCCCTCTCTTATTCTCGCCTCGCTCACGGTTCGCGCCGGTAGCTTGCTTTCCCACTGGTATCCTGGGTCAGGTGTGGTACTTGATTGTATCGATTCCTGATCTTTGCATCCTTACTTTGAAGCCTCCCCCGTAAAAAACCCTCTGGGTCCAGCCCTGCTCAGGATGAACGCTATGTGTTCAGTTGAGCAATAAAGATGAGTACCACGGTAGCAAACACCCTCAGGATGAATGCTATATGTTCAGTTTATAGTGAGGGACGTCCAATGAGTGTCACGGGTTCTGTTCAAAGTGAGAGACAGTCCCAAATAAGAATATATTTGTGGACTTCTAACTATATTGGTGGACTAAAAATATACTTGTGGACTAGAAAATATATTTGTGAACTTAAAAATATTTTTGTGGACTAAAAAACATATCTATCATATGACGTCGCGTCTGGGAGTGAAATAACGCTATGCAATAAAATCGATAAACCACTAGTGTTTTTTAGATTTACGGGAAACGTTATGACGTCCATAACAACGTTGCGTACATAATGACAAAATCCTAATGTTTTTACGCCAGAAATGAGATTTCAAAGTACATGTATTTGTCATATGATAAATAGAATCTAACATTTGTGCTCTTGTATTATTGAATTTATTAAACTCGTTGCGAAAAAGAGATAAAATGCTCGGCAAGCCTCGCATTTTATCGTTTTTTCCCAACTCGCTTAATAAATTTAATAAAACATGAGCACTCATGTAAGATCCTCTATATATTGTGTATAAAAATATGTGTTGTTTAAAAAACATATGTTTTGTGTAAAACAAATAATTTATTTTCTTTGTTGAAATTAGCATTGTGGGATACTAGCTATTTCCTCATTGGTCGTGTGACTGTTTCACTGTCGATGCTCCTACGGCTATCTCATGAGTCCCTCGATGTTCGCAGCCGCAGTCTTTGCACGGCAGCCACAAGACAGTCGTGAGGTAGTTGCGCAAACTTGCAAGACTGTCACAAGGCAGTTTCTAAGAAATTGTGAACCATTCTCGCGACACGCGATGATTAAAGGGCTACGTTACAAATGCGAGTTCATCGTGCGTTTCGTCATAAGTTTTCAAGTACTTTCTATCCCATGAGTTTTAATGTGTTTTGGGCACTCTAAAGAAGCGTCTCATGAAGAGTGCTTTGAGTATTCACAACATATGTCGTTTTGGGTGCCTAGAATTTATAACGGTTTATTTGAGTACCAATAACACGTTTTGGTCGGAAAATAAGAAAATATTTGATAACACACTCATCTACAGGCCTGTAAAAAGACAATCAATGCGCTGGAACAAAAGAAAACCCGACTATTGCCCATCTATCTAAATTTGAACCGAGCCGAAGTGCTCAAAACAGCCCAAGTTTGGTTCTTCCTACTTATCGATCTCTCTTTACACGGCAAACCCAATCTTAAGTGGGGGCATCGCCTTCTCTGTCTAAATTATGGATAGGGGAGACCGGGGCTAGTACGACCCCGTGGTATGTTCGGCAAATGACTATATTGAGCGTGCAGATTATGATATGATGCTCGAAAACATTGTTGGACATCACTTGCGACGAGTTTGTTTGCATGAGCATGGCTGCATTAAAGTTTTCCGATTGTTATTTCGAACTGCATCCTTTCAGAAGAGTTACACTGAACTGAACCCTTCATGAACATTCTAAAATAAAAATCATTTCTTGCTTGTCAAAAGATAAGCGAGTGTTGCAAGGAATATTCTTAAACAAATAGCCCAATGGGCAACGATCGATAACCCGAGAGCCTGCATAATGTTTTGGGACATCATAATTAAACGATACTCAAAGGCAGGTGACTCTAAACTTGAAACAGAGATCAGAAATATATTCAGACACTCCAGATATTTTTTTCCAGTTCTGGTTATCTGCAAGTACACAAAATCGGAATAAAAATACAGAGACACCTGTTAAACTATACTTAAAGCCGTTAAAAACGCAACTGGTATAAGTGTTATTTTTCCTATAAATATTAGCTTGATACACTTTGTCTTTGTACTAACAAGCGTCCCTAACGTAGGAGAACGTTTAACCAAAACTAAAGCTCCATTGCAGATTTCTGCCAAAAAATTTGATGAAAAATGACAAATTCATCAAAAATTTTGGTAACCATATTAAATCTTGAAATTTTATTCAATTTCAGCGTGCAAGTACTGCGTTTCACTCAAACAAACAAGAAAACGGTTTACAATACAAAATTCACTTTGCTGGAAGGACATAAAATTTAAGTTTTAAATTTTATTTTTCGTGAAATTTCCCCAAAATTTGAGAAATCACTAAAGCTTCAATTAAACTGAATTATTTAAAAATAGGCATACATAAGTTGTAAGGTCACAACCTATGGTTATCATTTATTGCAATATTTACTGTCGAGAGTGCCGCATTTTCGTTAACTTCCGGTTTTTATGCTGAAACTTTGATGACCATTTTGAAGGTCAAAACTTCAAGACAAAAACAATATGTTGCGTGTGCATAGAAAGTAGGGCAATGTTGAAATTTTCCTAAAGTTTGAATCCAAAAGAGCCATTCATAATGAAGGTCTGATATCCAGAGTAATAAGGTGATTTTTCAGTTTTTGTGTTGAAGTTCGGGTTGTGTCCCTTTATAAATAAATACAGCTTGGCTTTCTGGACTGCTTTATATGCACCAAAAGAGTATTAACTTGATATCACGACCATATATTTATGCTTTTAATTTATTAGAATGATATAATAGCATTAAATCTCGAGTAAGGTTATACTGTAAAAGTTGCTTTTTTACTGGCGATAATTATATATTTTCAGATGCCCAAGGGCAGCTTACGATGGGATCTGACCGAAATTCAAACCCAACCATGTTTTTATGAATTTAGGCAGATCAAATAAAAAATAAAGACGCTATAGTGGTCACAACAATTAACAGTTATATGGTAGACGTTCAATGACAGCTAACTCTGTCTGTGGTGGTCTGGAGTGGCCGAAATCTAACTCATTGAACCTTTCATGGTTGTCCTCTGCAAGTATGAGGAAGATCGATTCAAAAATGAAAGTGCTAGAGGTGTCACAATAGATCTCCTAGGGTAGGCACTCTAGACGCTCAATGGCAGCTAACTCCACAGTTTGTGGTCTAATCTGCTTGAAAGCAAACTCATCCAAGCTTTTTGTCTGGTTTTATATTACCAAGCTTTAAACAAATCAAAGATTTAATGGCTGTCCTCGTTACCTGCAAGTATGAAGAAGATCCAAGATGAAAAAATTAAGGCACTAGAGTCATCATATTACGCATTGATTTTATAGATGCTCAAGGGCAGCGAACTCCAAATGCGGTGATGTGATCTGGCCGAAATTCAATCTTATTCAAGCTTTTATGTTAATTTTTATTACATGCAAGAATGCAGAAAATCGATCTAAAAGTGGAGGCACTAGAGTGGTCACAACACATCTCTCATTATATATCTATGTGGATTTTCCAGACGCCCAAGGGCAGCTAACTCCGTCTTCCGAGCTCATATCTAGCCTTATTTTGAACCTAGTCAAGATTCTATGGTTGTCCTTGTTACCTGCAAGAATGAAGAAGATCGATCCAAAGGTAAACTCACTAGAATGGTCACTATAAGTCTATGGGGCTCTTTCCAGAAGCTCAATGGCAACTAACTCTCCATGCCCTGGTAGGATTTTGCCAAATTTTAAACCCATCGGAGATTTTATGTTCCTATTTAGCACACTTATTGTTTTGATGTGTAGATTACAACAATGGTTCACGATCACAGCTATTACCCTGGAGTCAGGGGTTAATGTCAAATACTCTTAAAATCTGGCCCAAAACACAAATTCCTCTTATATTTCTGACAGAGGTGCTTTATATTTTGTACAATGATTGCAAAACTGACCTTTGAGTGAACGGTCAAGGTCAAATGTTTATGAAATAAGGCGGTTTGGCCGCATATGCCAACTCCTCTTGCTTGTTGTGACGGAGGATATTCAAATTTTGCGAGGTACAGGCAAGGTATTGCGTTTGCATCGTAAATATTCGCATTACATTTTAATAACACATAGTAAAAATTTTTATGACCTAAGAATATGAAGCTCTTACACCTAAAATGTAGACTTGCCAAGCCAGTTAGACAAATTTTAAGCATTTTGACCTTAACCTTTAAATCAGTTGAAAACTATTGTTGACATATATATACATTAGGCAACCAGTCAGTAAAATATGTACTACCCTTTCAAAAGACATTTGCTTTGCAACCATTGGCTTTGATCTTTGACCACTGCCATTGATTGAACCATTTCTAACTAGTTACTTTGCAAGAGACCCGAAGTATTCATGATTTCATGAACATTCCAAAAATTGAATTCGTTTCTTAAAAATAACAAGTATATTCAGCTGGCATGTAATGAGAGTAATTTCCAGCCGTAAATTATACTAGAGTACCATGCTGATCTTGAACCCATAATGCATACAGTAACATACGTAACATCAAAAAGATCTGCTAATGGAACCGTTCTCCCCATTCAGGGGTTATTTTGTACACTTTGATTTTCTAAAGTTATACAGAATGTATATACGAATATAAAATGCGATATAAGGCTCATGTTAGCTTCAGGTAGTTGGAACTTCACTGTTTTACAGCCATGTTAACTCTGTTACCATATAAAACTATATAGTCTAAAATCCTATTGTGTTAATACAAAGTTAAATCTATTTCTTATTTATCGACATGCTCATTGAATTGAAAGCACTTCAATCAACCAATACAACCAGCAGCCAGTATGCACCAAATCAATCTACATCTTTGAAATTACTGTTGATTACGTAACTTAATTTCAAATCTATTCCTATTTAGTGCAGTGCTATCACTTGACCAGTGGCTGTCAAAAGACCCCGGAAGCTCTGTTCAATGTGCTTTACTTTTGAAAAAATCCTTATAAGCCACAAACTAATACATGTTAGCATCTCAGCAGATGGGGATTGCCCAACAATATCAAAGTTTACTTCGTCACCCTAAATATAGGATCTCCTATAGTGAATACATCAGTTTTTTTCTTATTCTTACATATCAGTATTATTTTAATAGAAAGCAAATGACTAGCAGTATAATTACAACTAATGAAGACACATATTTTTACAGTTATAATTGTAACTTGCTTTATATACATTATTTCAGTGTAATTAAATCACTATCTGAGTTTAAGCTGCTTGTGGATTTGATTTAATGTCATTTGAAAAAAGATAAATATTGCCTTAAATGGCATATAATTATAAAACTGATTGAAGCGTGGGTGATAAAGTGGAAGATACTTGAACACCATGACAGTTTTTTTTATTGAATATGTCATCACCATTTAAAAAAACTACATATTTTAATGGTCAAATTATTTTTCTTAGAAGATTAAATGATATTAATTATCTCTCCTACGTTGATGTTTGTTTGTTTGTTTAATTGTAAAGATATATTTAAATGTTAGACATTTTCTTCACTATCTATAGCTCAATTTAGATGAAATATAATAGTGAGCATATAGTAGCTTAGTAAGATATATTATGCATTGTGTAATCCATAAAAACATATATGGCTTATCAGCTATTGATTACAACAACAAAATTGATTACAATCAAGGATAAAAGCTAACTCACAATATCTAAAATTGCAAGTCTATTTAAGTGTATGTGGACATCAGGTAAAGAAAACATTAATTTTTCTATTTTAGTCGTAATTATTCTGTCCACATATGGCAACCTTCATGCCAATCCCTATGGTTATCTTATCTTTGTCTCTAAAGAATGTTCAATTAGGCTTAGAGTTAATTGTTAAATACAACATTGGGTTAAAAACTCTTCTGCAACGAGGCATATCAGAACCTATATTTTATGGTGATTTAGTCTATAAATTCAAACGAATTGTTGGAAAACCTAATTTTAGTGATCAATTCAAAAAGATAGTTAAACGTTATATAAGGGTTGGATATAACTTGGATATCATGCGACAATCTGCATGCCTAGTTGTAAACCCAATCACGGTTTATAGCTATGGTTTCCTCTTTAATTGCACGACGGTGGGTCGGGCCTCAGACTCTATGATGGCTCTGACGTAAAGCTTTAATCCGTGGGTTGGTGCCTGATGCTTATCTGTAGCTGGACCCACCGTGGCTCAACTTGAGGTTTTCTTTAGCTCTGACTATCTGTGAGTCATGAGCCCTTTTCTTTGTTTCATCATGGTGTAGTAATTTGATTAGTGTGTTTTTCCATGATGATACATTGCATTAGTTAGATGGCTTCCATGCGAGCTGAACATTTTTTGTACTTCAACAACAGCAGAATCTAGGGCGAAGATTTGGTACCAGTAAAATGCATTTAAGCCCCCCGGTGGCTTAGGCTGCTGTCTGTTCTAAGGCGGTGGTTCTGTTGTTGTTGACTTTCTGTTTATTGTTACTCCCATTGTGGGAGTCTGTAATTGTTCTATGTTTTGTTGTACGTTACTTTATGTCCATTTTAGTATTGCAATCATCTTGATGGGGAAGAGAGAGCTGATTGCTTTGCTAATTTGTCTTCCTGGTGTCTCGTGATGGTTGAGCGGCTCTTCCTCACGGTGCCACGGGGTTGTCTGCAGTTTGTGATTGTGGTATTTCCTGATCATACTCATTTACTATTTTTGGTTTAATGCAAATGATAAATACAACGAGCCAGCAAAGTTAATTTTGGTACTTATCACAGTGTGACACAGTGAAGGTTCAGCAGATCATGTACAAATGTGTAGATTTGCCAGACCCATCACTGCTCCAATACACAAATAATTCATATGTAGATTTAGACTCAGATCTGAATTTAGCCCCCTTCTTGTCAGCATTGGCTCATATCGATATGTATGAAAAATTCATGCGTTGGTCCAAATCATCATTTTAGCATTAATAAATTGTGTTTAAAATGTTTTTTTTTCATCCCATAGCAATGAAACTATTACTGTTGATATCGTCAAACAATCAATCTGTGATGAGATAATCAGTACTTGGTATACTATATCATATACTATAACACATATAACACATGCGACAGGGGACCCACTGCTGTATTAACATCTGAGATTTATAATGCTATTATTTAAAACGTTAAAGAAAGAAGTTCTTTCCAATGTCATTCCATAAAAGGTTACGTGACATCTCTACAAATACACAGATACTTATTTAGATCCTGCATAATTTGGAACTGGTGACAATGTTGATCCTTTTACATTCAATGTTCTAAAACATTTAAATTCTATTTTAAATTAACTCTGATGTCAAGTGATCATGTTGGTTTTACCTATATCTGGTTGAAAAAGCATTATAAGTAAAAACTGGTATTGTAAGTAAAAACTGACCGGATACAGTTGATATGATCATATCACATGTGATCAGTGCCATGTTTCCACCATTCAAATATGATATAGGAGCAGTCTCTTGAAACAGTTTCTGATTACAGACATTTATAATGCATGGTATCAAAAGTAGCATGTATCATATTCTACCAGCTTATAGATGTATTGTAAGCAAATAGTATTTGTAATCAACAGTTTTGTATTGTAAATGATCTTAAATATGCAAGAAAATTAGCCTGTATTATGTTACTGACTATGTATTACAATTTATGTAACAGTTAACTAGGTGCACACAAATATTTATTTGCTTTTAAAGTTTGAAATAACTGATCGAATTAAACTTAACTTCCTTCAGATAAATACTGTAGGTGGCTGAGAGGTGTGCCCTCTACTGCAACTTTCAGAGAGATGGCTCTATCATATTTGGCTTGTTTTGCACCATTACTTACTTTTGTTGACAGGATGCAATTCGCTTCACTTGAGGCAAATATGTGTTTAAGCCGGGGCCTTATTGTCTATCCTATTCTTATCTTTCTCCTTCCCTCTGGTAGGAGCATGGCATGACTGAAATGTTCTCACCGGGACATTATAAAACATAACTCAAGCAATCAATCATTTCAAACAAATAATACAACAACCGAAATCCACCGTACATTAGCATTTCAGGGAAATTGTTTTTTTTTATTATCTTTGACACGATTTTGGACAAACATAGGTAGGGCCATATGATATATTTTATATGGTTATATATGTTACCATAACAAATTTGGCAGAAAATGATAAGTGTCTTTTTTCAGCTGTAACTTGAGTTCAATAATGTTCTTCTTGTTTATGAGCTTTAAAATCTATAACTTTGAACAAATTACCGGGCCGCATAGCACAGTCGGTAACTTGTCTGGCTACAGATGAATGTCTGACCGCAGATCCAGGGGTTGCGAGTTCAATCGTGGCCCGGTCCCATACTATCGTAGAGATTGATCATAAAATAATTCATATGGTCATTCTCACACCGTACAACCGGCTGCTTTGATGACAGGTTACTAACAAGGATGACAGATACGGGATTTTTGGTTGCATGAAGGGTAGGTTATAATTTTCGATTGGTAAAATTCGAAGAGAAGCCCTCTGGTACTCTATGGTGGATAAGTACACTTGCTGGTGTTGAGAGATCCTACAGAAACAAGCTGACGTTATATCTCTCACAAATAAAGCCACACTTGATCATCATTTCAGAGCTTTCCTGAAAAAAGTCGCAAAAAACGGTTATCTGTTCAGGTTGTGTGTCTCTCCGTCAAAGTCTGCTGTCTGCACTAGTATACAATAAAACTACTATCATTCAGCTACATTTCTGCCAAATTTGAAGCCGCAGTTTGATTTTATAAAGTTACTGGACCCCATCAAAGACGACAGGTAGAGGAAAAATGGCTGCCTTTGTCCACAGGTCGATTTTTAAGAGGCTGTCTTGGATGACAGGTCATGAATTTTAGTAGCTAACATTGATGACAGGTCATTATTTTAGAAAGATACTTTAAATCAACATATTTCTTCAGCCTTTGCTCTCAACTGAGAGCATAAATCATAGCTCATGTTTCTTTAGACTCATATATAAGCGATTTGTTTGTACTTGTAAAGGACATACCCTGGTATTCTCGTTTGAATGAGCACAATTCTGTCAAGTTTCTTCACCTGAACTGCCTCCGACTTCATTTGTTTCAATTCAACATATAAATTTAATTGCAGATCAGATCATATAGCAACATAATTCTTTTTGAGCCTTCAATGAATACTGTACAGAAAAAGAAACATCACATTATGGTTTAATGCTTGTTTTTCTCTGGACTGATATAAATTTTCACAATTTTGCTTTTATGACTCAACAAAGACATGTATTGAAAACATCGAAAATGAATATCACAAGAAACGTTTCGAACGGAGAGTGAACTTAGGCAGAGTCCACATTTGAAATCAAAGCTATTTTTAGATAAAATTTCTTGGCCTTAACGTTGCACTTTACACTCATAAGACATTGATTGTGATTAAGACATTTAAAAGACCACTTCAAATGCAAAGGCCTCTATAGACCTTAGTTTGGAATAGTGCACTTAAGTCCATTACAGACATTCTTTGTCATCATGCAATATGGATTTCATTAAAAAAGAAATAAAAATGCTCTGTAGACAATGGATCAATTTGATAAACCGATTGGTGGAGAGAGAACATTGTTTGAAATTTTGATATGACACAGTTCACTGGGATGAATAATATCCATTGTTTAAAGTTGAAAATGTGGTAGAAATGTGCAGACAATTCTGAGGTAATACAATGCTATATACTTAGTTGCAAAAGAGACAATTGTGACAATATTGTCCAGACTTTAAATTTCTTAAAACCGAGTAATGCAGGATATATTGTTTATACAGATTTTGATTGCTGACTTAAGCCTATAAATGAAATCAAATTGATGTGCCTACAAATGCGCATTGCACATTTTAAACTGCTTGGTGCATTTTCAGTCGCTGTTTGATCAATCTGCTATTAATGATGGAACCTGAAATCCACTGAGCGTATGGCTGTCTGCTGTCTGTCAAGCAATGAAAATACATAACAGTGTTTTAAGATATTTGTCTGGAGCTAAAATCATAGGGACATTGTATGTGACGCTTCAGTATATGAATTAAGCTGACACAGTGTTAACCATTTACTTTCAGATATCACAAGCCATGTAGAGACATACAGATGTTCTATAGATCTCCTTGCTTCTTATGTAAATTAACACAATGAAACATTACTTGTGTTATTACTGTGATATAAAGTCTGATACTTTCCAGTGCATAATTGAGCATTTGACTTCATTTCACAAGCAAGAGTGTTTAAAATATCGTGAATTAGAGTTGAATGAGGTAACTGGCTCAGCATCATACAGAACTAAGGCCCATTCAAACATCATCCCAGCTGATGGAGATATTGTTGTGGCCCCGAATCGCTCACCTGTACTATGTGCACCAGTTTTGATTAGTGGAGGGTAATGATTTAAACCATTTGTTGGAGAGCAATCAAGTTGGTCTCTTCCGTACAGGTAGTATAGTCTTTGAGCGCTTAATAAGACCCTACACCCTGCCACCACACAAAAAACTTGTTTACATACCAAATATAAAGGCTCTATTCCTTGTGGTTTCAAACAAGAAGGTTTTTTTTTCATATTTTCCCTAGATGGGCCTCTGCAAAACATGTGACCTGAAGGTGGGCCCATTTTGTGCCCCAGGGTCATAATTCTAACAAACCTGGTAGAGGTTTACTAGGTGATGCTACAAACCAAATATCAAGGCTCTAGAAGATTATTTCACATTTTCCCTATATAAGCCTATGTAAAACATGTGGCCTCATGGATATAATTTGAACAAACTTAGTAGAGGTCCACTAGGTGATGCTAAATACCAAATATCAATAGTCTAGGCCTTCTGGTTTCGCGCAAGAATATTTTTTTCACATTTTCCCTATATAAGCCAATGTCAAACATGTGACTCCCAGGGCGGGGTCAATTTTGGCCCAAGGGCTATAATTTGAACAATTTGGTAAAGGTCTACTAGGTGATGCTGCATACCAAATATCAGTTCAGGTGAGGAAACTTGACAGAATTGTGCTCGTTCAAACGAGAATACCAGGGTATGTCCTTTATAAGTATAAACAAATCGCTTATATATGAGTCTAAAGAAACATGAGCTATGATTTATGCTCTCAGTTGAGAGCAAAGGCTGAAGAAATATGTTGATTTAAAGTATCCTTCTAAAATAATGACCTGTCATCAATGTTAGCCACTAAAATTCATGACCTGTCATCCAAGACAGCCTCTTAAAAATCGACCTGTGGACAAAGGCAGCCATTTTTCCTCTACCTGTCGTCTTTGATGGGGTCCAGTAACTTTATAAAATCAAACTGCGGCTTCAAATTTGGCAAAAATGTAGCTGAATGATAGTAGTTTTATTGTATACTAGTGCAGACAGCAGACTTTGACGGAGAGACGCACAACCTGAACAGATAACCGTTTTTTGCGACTTTTTTCAGGAAAGCTCTGAAATGATGATCAAGTGTGGCTTTATTTGTGAGAGATATAACGTCAGCTTGTTTCTGTAGGATCTCTCAACACCAGCAAGTGTACTTATCCACCATAGAGTACCAGAGGGCTTCTCTTCGAATTTTACCAATCGAAAATTATAACCTACCCTTCATGCGAACAAAAATCCCGTATCTGTCATCCTTGTTAGTAACCTGTCATCAAAGCAGCCGGTTGTACGGTGTGATTCTCCTCCTTGCCGCTGAATCATTCAAGTAGGGTTGTTGTCTTTCACAAACGCAGAATTTGCAGGACATAGTCTGCACTGGTTAACCGCTTGTTCAAGCTTACCCAGGAAAAGGTGTGGTTAGGTGAACTGACCGTCCCGCCATGACCATAGTTGTTGCCTGGGATGTAAAGCAACACAACAAACAGAACAATCTTTGGACAAGTCAATAAAATCATTTTGTTGTTGAACAAAAATTTATTATGTTTTGCAAAACTAATTGCGCATTGATAATAACTAGTTTAAAATTTTATTTTGCACAAACTGGTTGCTTTTTATCTATTTAATGCAAAAAAGGCTTAAAATGAAGTAAAAACATGATGTATAATTTAAAGAACATGCCATTTAATTGAATGATTTAAAGTTACGTACAATAAAACAAGCAGCAGAATAATATTTTATGCCAGAAAAAATGTTAAATATCACCGTACACTATTCTTACTGAATAGAATGCTCATACTATGCTGTTTAAAGGCTTACAGATAGGTTTACTTGCTCAATGTCCACTTAAATGCATTTACCTTTAAAACATATTATTGAGGGTCGTCATACGCAACAACTTATAACTCTTACAATTTTTGTGATAGAAACAAGCTGTTTGCATTTTTGAAATTGCCAAGTTAGAGAAAAAGCACCCTCATTTCAAACAGTCCCACCTTTTCTATGATATAAAACATAACACAGAGACGTTACCAATTTACTTTTTGTTTTTAAGATGTTACTGACCACTGTGATTTAAGAAAAAAACAAACTTAAAAGGTTTCTTAGGATAGGACTTTTCGATTTTTGTACACAATACCATACGACAAACACTATTCAAAGCTGAATTGTAGGAATCCATTGCAATTTACGTACAAAATGCGGAGTGCTGTGCTCGCTTTATTATTAGCGACACGGCATTGACGTTTTCAGTGATTATTTATTTTTACATGACGGTGCCATTTAATTGCTTTGAGAAATGAAAAAATAACATAATGCCGTCAAATTGATTTTTAAACTTTTGTATTGAAACCGGTAGTATGCAGCAGTCTTGAATTTTTAATCGTCAAAAATGGATGGCTAATCGAGTTCTAATGCGTTTGGCCTACAATGTTTAGATAAAGTAAAGTGCACTTAAACATTTTAGCAAGAGTAACTGATGAATTTCAAAAATCTTGAAAAATCTCAGCAAACGCAATGTTTTTTAAAAATGCGTAAAAGTCTACCCTAAGCAGAATTGCAATATTTTTGTGTTTTTTAAGTCAGCCAGACCAGTTGTAAACACCTACACTTCAATTTTATAAAACAACGAAACCCTTTAGAAAGTCATTTTTGTTTTCGTTTTCAACCCAAAAACTTTGTACAAAAGCAGGAGATAAATCAGACGACATTTGCGGTGGATAACAGGAAAATTGGTGATATTGGTCAGGCAGTGAAAATATAAGTTGTATTCCACGGGTGAAATTGGATGTCTCTGATTTGTCCATTGACGTTCTTTAGCCAACTTCAGAATTTCAAGCGCCTGTAACTTTCTTATTATTGGACAAAAACACAAAGTGTGGGTACATTACGCTTCGAAAATCGAGCGTATTCGCGAAAAGTGACACTGTTGTTATGATTACGAGTCACGCGTGCAAAACAAGCCTCTAGTTTGCTCCATTGGCTGTCCGAGTTCATGCTGGCTGTTCCACTTCCTGTATTACGCTCTGACAAAACCGTTTAATATACGATTCTGTATTAAATACAAAACTGTTTTGTTTCCTAAATTTTAAATATTTTTTTTATATTTAAAATATTTATAATAAAATGTTAATATAAGCTGCAATAAATAACATAAGAAAGGGTTCGCTTACTTTGCAAGAGACCGAAGCATTCATGATTCCATGAACATTTCAAAAATTGTATTCATTTCTTAAAACACCTTTTATCATTTTGGGGTAATGTAAATGTATAAGGTGTGACCTGTCGAGCAGATGACATTAACAAAATACGAATAAGTGGGGCATCGACGCAAAATATAACACACCAACTCATAATAAAGGTAATATTGCCTGAATTGATCTTAATATGCCATTGAACAAAAATCAGGAGAAAGAACAACGTTTGCGAAGTTGTTTTAATAACAGAGCCCATCTGTGGCATATGTTTATTAAGTCCTACATGTACTTACGTTAAGGTTTTATTTCTTATTTTTCTTCTTTATCCTTCATATGCCCTTGTACGTTCAATTTACACACACGCGTTCGACTGAACATATGAAAAGAAATATGTCTAGCCAGACATAAAAAAAATGTAGCGCATAATATGAAGGACAATATGGGTCATATAAATCTACACAAAAATCGATAGATCTACTTGGAAATGAGAAAAATGTTGCATCGATTTCTGAATTAGTTTATTATTAATCCCAGATTTTCCATCAAATTCAAGATGATCTGATCCATCTTCTTATCTTTATGGCAAATTCTATGAAAAACAAATCTAGACAAATTGCACGACCATGGGGTCTGCACTATGATCACTATGTGAATCCATCAGCCAGTCCGTCTGTTACCAGTTACTGAAAGTTCTTATAACCCTTCAATTTAATGTGATATTTGGATTAATCTTTGCATACTATTGTCAAAGTAAGTAAGGGTGCAAAGATCAGGAATCGATACAATCAAGTACCACACCTGACCCAGGATACCAATTAGAAAGTGACAAACTCACAGTAGACACCACAAACGAGAGCCAAGAGGTCAGCCCTTTCCCAGCAGGTGACCACAAAGCACATATAAACAGACGCGCACAAAGACATAGCAAACACAAGAAAGAACAAAAACATAAAAGATCCACAAAAGAAGTACCGCCTTGGAACGGTCAGTAAAATATTTTACTGGAGGGCTTACCACGGGGTGGGTTGTCACATGTTTGCGTTTGGATACACTGCACGGAAAAATGTTTTCTTTTCCACAATGATGTTTTTAGCAAAAGTTAGTAGAGATTTCTCCGTGTTTTTCAGCTTTACCAAGAAAGTTATACACCGTTTAGGGGCCACATTTTTCCCAATCCGATCAAACTATGCCACGATATCGTCATAATAAAAGCGTCTTACTTTAAGTTCAGACTCTGTCACAAGATTTCTAGTGGCGATGATTGTGCCTGGATAATAGAAATAAACTGTAAGGACGGCAGCTATTTTCTTGTGACAGAGACTGTACTCAAAGTAAGAAGCTTAAAGGGGATATCCTGGTAGTGTTTGCTCAGGAAATAATTGGGCTGGAAAATGGTGTATACCGTTCTGGGTGTAGATGAGAAAACATAGAGAAATCTACTTACATTCGATCAGAATATTCGGACAGTGTATTCAAACAAAACCATCCACCCTGAGCCACTGGAATGCAAAACGGTGACTAGGCTTCGCCAGGAATGTTATATTGGCAAATCCTAGTTACCATTTTGCATACCTTTCTTTGCAAAGCCTAGTCGTCATATTGCAAACCTGTGTCTCTGTAATGTTAAAATGTATCAGAACTGTCTTTCGTACGGAACCTATTTCAGGATGGCTATCAATAAAAGAGGATAGGAACAGTGTGTTTTAATCCAAATCAGAGTTTTCGAATTGCATTCCATTCAGAGTTCTGTGTGTAAGAGGTGACCTCTGCGAGTTCAAGCACTAACAATTTGGAATAGGAGATTTCCGGTTTGTGCTGGTTTACATTTGAGGGAGCATTTTTGTGTCATTCGCTAGGTCGATCAAGGCGTGAATTATATTTTTCGATTGGTGATAACCCTTGCCAACAGTTTGGACCAAGATCAGAACCATAAATGGTTGCATTTCGTAATAGCATGAGCAGAGGAAAGAACGTTATGTGCATATCAAAACTATTCATTGTAGTCAATGATTCTATTGATGTGCGTGATAGTGTTCGCAGAAAAAAACGACTATCAATACAATTCATAGTATGTAGGTCATAAAATGGTTTATGTGCGTGATAGCATGCGCAGAGGAAAAAACAATGTATGAATATCAAATCTATTTATAGTATTTAGGTTGTGATATCGTGCGTGATAGTTTGACTAGAGAAAAACATTGATGTATATATGATACTCGAAACCATCCATAAACTGATGTGTGTCATATGGCTACTGCACATGATAAAATTACTGAAAGGAAAGTATTTCTGTATACTACTCGAAACCATTCATGGTCTGATGTGTGCCATATGGCTGCTGCGGGTGATAAAATAACTGAAAGGAAAGTAATTGTGGATGCTTCTTGGAACCATTCATAAACTGATATGGCTGTTGTGCAGGATAAAATTACTGAAAGGAAAATACTTGTGTATGCTACTTGAAACCATTCATAATCTGATGTGTGTCATATGGCTGCTACGCATGATAAAATTAATGAAATGAAAATACCTGTGTGTGCTACTCGAAACCATTCATCATCTGATGCGTGTCATATGACTGCTGCGCATAGTAAATAACTGAAAGGAAAGTACTTGTGCGTGCTACTCAAAACCATTCATAATTTAATGTCTGTCATATGGCTGCTGCGCATGATAAAATTATTGAAAGGAAAGTACTTGTGCATGCTACTCGAAACCATTCATAATTTGATGTGTGCCATATGGCTGCTGCGCATGATAACATTACTGAAAGGAAAGTACATGTGTATGCTACTTGAAACCGGTTTAGGCCCTCCAGTAAAATAGTTTACGGACCGTTCCAAGGCGGTACATTTACTTCTTTTGTGGATCTTTTATAGTTTTTTTTCTGTTTTGTGTTTGCTATGCCTTCGTGCGCGTCTGTTTATATGTGCCTTGTGGTCACTTGCAGGGAAAGGGCTGACCTCTTGACTCTCGTATGTGATGTCTAACTGTGAGTTTTTAACTTTCCCATTTGTATCCTGGGTCTGGTACTTGATTGTATCGATTCCTTATCTTTGCACCCTTACATACTTTGAAACCATTAATGGTCTGATGTGTGTCATATGGCTGCTGCGCATGATAAAATTACTGAAAGGAAAGTACTTGTGTATGCTACTTGAAACCATTCATAATCTGATGTGTGTCCTATGGCTGCTGCGTATAATCATGATAAAATTACTGAAAGGAAAGAATTTATGTATCCTACTTGAAACCATTCATGGTCTGATGTGTGTCATATGGCTGCTGCGTATGATATAATTACTGAAAGGAAAGTACTTGTGTATGCTTCTTGGAACCATTCATAATCTGATGTGTGTCATATGGCTGCTGCGTATGATAAAATTACTGAAAGGAAAGTACTTGTGTATGCTACTTGAAACCATTCATGGTCTGATGCGTGTATTATGGCTAAATTACTGAATGGAAAGTACTTGGGTATGCTACTTGAAACCATTCATGATCTGATGTGTGTCATATGGCTGCTACGCATGATAAAATTACTGAAAGGAAAGTACTTGGGTACGCTACTTGAAACCATTCATGGTCTAATGCGTGTCATATGCCTGCTACGCATGATAAAATTACTGAAAGGAAAGTACTTGTGTATGCTTCTTGGAACCATTCATAATCTGATGTGTGTCACTTGGCTGCTGCGCATGATGAAATTACTGAAAGGAAAGTACTTGTGTATGCTACTTGAAACCATTCATAAACTGATGCGTGTCATATTGCTGCTGCTCATGAAAAAATATTGAAAGGAAACTACTTGGGTATGTTATTTGAAACCATTCATGGTCTGATGCGTGTCATATGGATGCTGCGCATGATAAAATTAATTAAATGAAAGTACTTGTGCATGCTACTTGAAACCATTCATGGTCAGGCGCAATGTTTGCTGCTGAGCATGATATAAATACTAAATGTAAACAACTTGGTAATATGCATAATTTGGTTGTCATTGTTTAGCTGCAACGTATAAGAGAGTGACAAGAGAGAAATGATGATAGGAAAACTAGTAATCAACTATATATTTGATGCACAAGTACATGTATTATAAAAACAACTTGTCCTCTGAAAATGACATAACACTTAACGAACCCCTTTATCACTCCATGTAGGGCACTTGTAATCCATTCATTAGGACAGTGATAGAATAAGGTTATAAATTTATACCACCTTTACCCACTTTAGCACTAAATATCTCGTGATATGCAAGGTCTAAACTGTTGTATGTGGTATAAAATAGTTATACCATGTTTGTCCGCCTGTATGTAAGATAATCCACGAGCTAAAGCTCGTGGATTATCTTCACGTACAGGCGGACAACCCATGGTATAACTGTTTCATATT
The DNA here is from genome assembly GCA_964019695.1 of Loripinus fragilis. Taxonomy (NCBI): domain Eukaryota; kingdom Metazoa; phylum Mollusca; class Bivalvia; order Lucinida; family Lucinidae; genus Loripinus; species Loripinus fragilis. The sequence goes on along the minus strand of OZ026521.1, from coordinate 60,079,788 downwards.
TGTCTTCACTCATTTTTGTCATTTCTAGTATTCCGTACAACATTAAAAATAGTTTCTTTCAATATAATAAAGGCTGTGTAATACAATACTTCCTTCTTTGTAACGCATGTCATGTAAAACTGTCTGCAGCGTATTCTTAAGCTGTCCTATCAAGACTGTAACTGTAATAATCAGTTAACAAGAAATATACATATTTTACATGGTCAAAGGAGGGTGTCATTGAATGTGTTAATGAGCATCATAATTTTGAACATGTTAAAAGATCAAGCTGAAAGCCCACGACATAATGGTACGATTTAGCGTGTCTTGTCTTGCACAAAGTTAAATTTGTAAGAAATATATCACGACATCTATTCATGATTTCCAAGTATTCCGTCAAGGTAGGAGGTAGGTCGTTCGATATATGTTCCAGTTTATTGCCAGAGCAAGTATCCAGCATAAAGTACAAGTTGGCAAGTGTGATTAGCTAAGATTCAGAACAGTCTGCGTATCCCAATGGTCTGATCAGGTCATAATCCCTCAGTAGAAACATTGTTTTTAACACATTTATTCAACTTTGCTTGTACATACAATATAAAGTAATAAAGTGAAGATTAGAACGAACGTATTCTTCTAAAGAAACATTGAAGCCTTAGCTACACATAAAGCGCCCATTAAAGACTCGGATCATACTGCGCTATGTGCAGGCTGACCTGAGTCTACGATACGCGCATATAGCAAGTTGTAACTTTTGATGGACACTGGTTCATTAATATAATTTGGCCCCGTCGAGAGCAAACCTGTTTTCGGGGGGGGGGGGGGGGAGGGAGGGGGGGGGGGTTCCGAAAAAGCGAGACTCAAACCAGTCTCCTCAGCTACAGATACCAGATAGAATATAAACAAATTTAGATATGATACTTTCCAATAAGTGAATAACAAATGCGCTGATCAGTCGGCGCGTATGCGCAGGCTTGTCTGCGCCTTTGTTTTTCGCTAACCTCCAAAGACAGATTTTCTCGCGACGAGGCCCATATGGGCAGCATATAACAAAATTGTAAGTTGCACATAAGCGAACCTGTGCATTTACAGCGACCTTGCATGGAGTTTCTGACTCTGCATGTTTTATTTTTGAGAAACCACTTAAAATTTCGCCTTTCTCCTCTTAAGTAACCTGTACTTAGGAACTCTAGAAGTAAGTATAGCAGAAATGTAGTATGTCCCTCTATTTCTAAGTGCAATGCCAAGAGGTGTAACTGTTGCAAACATTTATGTTATAAATCAACTAATAAAATTTACGTTAATGGTAGACAATTTTCTGTAGTTACTTATTCTGATCTTGATTGAAGATGAACTGATGTTATTTAAGTTTTATCTTGAGACGAGAAAGATGTTGGCATACGATATGTTGGTCGACGTTGTCTATTTCTACAAACTAGAGTTTATAAGCACTTATAATCGTCTTATAAAAAGCTATGCAAAATTGACATTTTTTTTAATAAACATATCAAACAAACTAATCACTCTCCTAGTAGTATTTCTATTCAGCAATATTCTCGGACATGAAGAATAATTAAAGTGGAGACAATTATTACAAACACCGCACTCACTTGGTTTTAATGATAATATTTACCATGAAGGTAAATTTTGATGTTTTTTTTTTATCTCTTTTAGATATCCGTAAATGCAATCAGCGATCTCATGGTAGACGCAAAAAATAGAAAGGACCAGTGTCTATAAGGCCTGTTTCATGGCCACTATAAATTTCCTTTAAACTTTGTGTTGTCAAACTAGTATGTCTTAGCTATAATATCATGAAATGTTGGCTCAATACATGAAGTTTTCTAAGTTGTATATTCAGTTGAAGTGAGTGGGATAATTCCACCCCAAACAGGGTAACGTTACGAAAACGACCATATTTTTATAACCATATGTAGCTGGGAATCAGCCATTTCAAGGTTATTTATAGGATAACAGATATAAAAACTGACACTTTTGCTATTTTAAAATATTTATAAATGATGAGTATATCCTCACTTGAAAGTCATACCAAAATTTAAGCATTTTTTCTTCTCAAACTTTACGAAAAACCACAACATCTTTTCATGCTTGAAGCAATTCAATTGATGTTACATAGTATATAAGATGGTAATAATAAAATTATGAAGAATTCTTTCCATGGTTATCTGCCCACAAAACCAGGGATTTTTTTTTATCAGCTACATATGGTTATTAAAACATACTCGTTTTCGTAACGTAACCATGTGTTTGGGGTGGAATTACCCCACCCACTTCAGTTGAATATACAACTCGGAAAACTTCATGTATTGATCCAACGTTTCATGATATTACAGCAAAGACATACTAGTTTGATTGCACAAAGTTTTAAGGAAATTCATAGTGGCCGTGAAACAGGCCTTATAGACACTGGTCCTTTAAAACGAAATTTAGATTCAACATAAAGTGTGTGCATCCGAAGCTAATGGACTGACCAATGCGCAAAGTGATCATAAATAGATTCAACATTAAGTGTGTGCATCAAAAGCTAATGGGTTGACCAATGTGCAAAGTGATAAAATAGAGATTCAACATAAAGTGTGTGCGTCAGAAGCTAATGAGTTCATCTATGTGCAAAGTGGTGATACAGGATACATCAAGATTGACCTCTGTATAAAGTGATGATAAAGAGATTCAACATAAAGCGTGTGCATCAGAGGCTAGTGGACTTACAAATGTGCAAAATGATGAAATGCTTATGGAGAGACGAATGTGCAAAGTGATGAAATAAAGATTCAACATAACATGTGAATCAGAAGCTAATGGACTGACCGACCTGACTAGTGATGAAATAGAGATTAAAAAAAGTATAGCAACAAAGGCTAATTGGCTAACGAATGTGCAAAGTAATAAAAAAATGATGCAACAAAGTGTGTACATCAGAAGCAAATGGAATGACCAATGTGCAAAGTGATAAAATAGAGTTTCAACATAAAGTGTGTGCATCAGAAGCAACTGGAGTGACCAATGTGCAAAGTGATTATAAAGATATTCAACATTAAGTGTGTGCATCAGAGGCTAATGGCCCGACCAATTTGACTGGTGATGAAATAGAGAATCAACATAAAGTGTGTGCATCAGAGGCTGATTGCCCGACCAATTTGTCTTGTGAAGAAATACAGAATCAACATAAAGTGTGTGCATCAGAAGCTAATGGACTGACCAATGTGCAAAGTGAAGATAAAGAGATTCAGCAGAAAGTTTGTGCATTAGAAGCTAATGGACTGACCAGACTGACTAGTGAAGAAATAAAGATTCAACATAAAGTGTGTGCATCAACGGTTTATAGGCAAACGAATGTAACAAGTAATATAATAAAGATGCAACAAAATTTGTGCATCAGAAGCTAACCAATGAGGTGACCAATGTGCAAAGTGATAAAATACAAAAGCAACATAAAGTTTGTGCTTCAGAAGCTAATGGGCTGACCAATGTGCAATGTGATGAAATAGAGATTCAACATAAAGTGTGCGCTTCGGAAGCTAATGGACTGACCAATGTGCAAAGTGATGATAAAAAGAATCAACATGAAGCGTATGCATCAGAAGCAAAAGGGCTGGCCAATGTGCAAAGTGATGAAATAACTCAGCACAAAGTATGTGCATCAGAAGCTAATGGCCTGACCATTTTGACTGGTGATGAAATAAGAATTCAACATAAAGTGTATGCAACAAAGGCTTATAGGCTTACGAATGTAACCAGTAATAAAATAAATATGCAACAAAGTGTGTGCATCGGAAGCTAATGGGCTGACCAATTTGGCTAGTGATAAAATAGAGATTCAACATAAAGGATGTGCATCAGAAGCTAATGGGCTGACCAATTTGACTAGTGATAAAATAGTGATTCAACATGTAGTCTGTGCATCAGAAGCTAATGGGCTGACCAATTTGACTAGTGATAAAATAGAGATTCAACATGTAGTCTGTGCATCAGAAGCTAATGGGCTGACCAATTTGACTAGTGATAAAATAGAGATTCAACATGAAGTCTGTGCAATAGAAGCTAATGGGCTGACCAATTTGACTAGTGATAAAATATAGATTCAACATGTAGTCTGTGCATCAGAAGCTAATGGGCTGACCAATTTGACTAGTGATAAAATAGAGATTCAACATGAAGTCTGTGCAATAGAAGCTAATGGGCTGACCAATTTGACTAGTGATAAAATAGAGATTCAACATGAAGTCTGTGCATCAGAAGCTAATGGGCTGACCAATTTGCTTTTTGATAAAATAGAGATTCAACATGAAAACTGTGCAATAGAAGCTAATGGGCTCACCAATTTGACTAGTGATAAAATAGAGATTCAACATAAAGAATGTGCATCAGAAGCTAATGGCCTCACCAATTTGACTAGTGGTAAAATAGAGATTCAACATGAGGTCTGTGATCAGAAGCGAAAGGATTGACCAATGTGCAAAGTGATGATAAAGAGATACAACAGAATGTGTGTGCATTAGAAACTAATGGACTGACCAATTTGATTGGTGATGAAATTTAGATTCAACATAAAGTGTGTGCAACAAAGGCTTATCTATTGGCTAATGAATGTAACTAGTAATAAAATAAATATGCAACAAAGTGTGCATCAGAAGCAAATAGATTGACCAATGTGCAAAGTGATGAAATAGAGATTCAACATAACGTGTGTGCATTAAAAGCTAATTGGCTTTCAAAGTGATTAAATACAGATGCAACATAAAGTGTGTGCATCAAAGGCTAATGACCTCACCAATTTGACTGGTGATGAAATTGAGATTCAACATAAAGTGTGTGCATCAGAAGCTAATGGGCTGACCAATGTGCAAAGTGATTAAATATAGATGCAACTTATAGTGTGTGCATCAGAGAATAATGGGCTGACAAATTAGACTAGTGATAAAATAGAGATTCTACATAAGGTGTGTGCAACAAAGGCTTATTGGCTCACGAATGTATCAAGTAATATAATAAAGATGCAACAAAGTTTGTGCATCAGAAGCTAATGGCCTCACCAATTTGACTAGTGATATAATAGAGATTCAACATGAGGTCTGTGCGTCAGAAGCGAAAGAATTGACCAATGTGCAAAGTGGTGATAAAGAGAAACAACAGAATGTGTGTGCATAAGAAACTAATGGACTGACCAATTTGATTGGTGATGAAATTTAGATTCAACATAAAGTGTGTGCATCAGAAGCTAATGGGCTGACCAGTGTGCAAAGTGATTAAATATAGATGCAACTTATAGTGTGTGCATCAGAGGCGAATGGGCTGACAAATTAGACTAGTGATAAAATAGAGATTCTACATAAGGTGTGTGCAACAAAGGCTTATTGGCTCACGAATGTAACACCTAATGGGCTCGCCAATGTAACGAGCAATAAAATAAAGATGTAACATACAGTGTGTGCATCCGATGATCAGGGGTGACCAATGTTACTTTTGATAAAATACAGATGCAACATAAAATATGTGCATCAGAGGCTTATGTACTGACAATTATAACCAATGATAAAATAGAGATTTAGCATAATGTGTGTGCACCAGTAGCTAATAGGCTGACCAATGTGAAAAGTGAAAAAATAAAGATACAACAGAAAGTGTGGGCATCAATGTCTATCTTACTGACCAATGTGACCACTTATGAAATGCAGCTTCAGCATGAAGTGTATTAATCAGAGACTAAATGGTTAGCAAATGTAACCATCAATCTATTATAGATGCAACATAATGTGTTTAAATCAGAGGCTAAGACACCAATGTTTGTCAATCAGAGGCCATTATGTTACATGTTTAATTATTAAGATGCAATGCAAAAATTGTGCATCAGATGATAATGTGCTGACCAATGTGACCAGTAATAAAATACAGATGCAACATAAAGGATTTGCAATTGAAGCTAATGGGCTGGCCAATCATATCTGTGATAACATATAGATGCATCACAAAGTGTGAACTTCAGAAGCTAATAGGCTGCCCAATGTTAATAGTGAAAAAAAACAATTGTAACATAAAGTGTGAGCATCAGAAGCTAATGGGATGGCCGCTGTGAAGAATGATAAAAGCAGATGCAACATAAAGTGTGAACATCAGAGGCTCATGGGCTGACCAATGTAAAGAATCATAAAAATCAGATGCAACATAAAATGTGAACATCAGAGGCTAATGGGATGATCAATCTTACCTGTGATAATATACAGATGCAATAGAAAGTGTGAACATCAGATACTAAAGGGATGATCAATCTTACCTGAGATAATAAACAGATGCAACATAAAGTATGAACATCAGAAGCTTATGGGCTTGCCAATGTGAAGAGTGATAAAAAACAGATGCAACATAAAGTGTGTGCATCAGAGGCTAATGGGCTGTCCAATGTGAAGAGTGGCAAAATACAGATACAACATAAAGTGTATGCATCAGAGGCTAATGGGCAGAGCAATGTGAAGAGACATAAAAAGCAGATGCAACATAAAGTGTTTGCATCAGATGTTAATGGGCTGACCAATGTGACCAGTGATAATATACAGATGCAACATGAAGTTTTAACATCAGAATCTAATGGGCTGGCCAATGTAACGAGCAATAAAATATAGATGTAACATACAGTGTGTGCATCTGAGGATCAGTGGTGACCAATGTGACTTTTGATAAAATACATTTGCAACATAAAATATGTGCATCAGAGGCTTATGTGCTGGCATTTATAACCAATGATAAAATAGAGATTTAGCATAATATGTGTGCACCAGTAGCTAATAGGCTGACCAATGTGAAAAGTGAAAATATAAAGATACAACAGAAAGCGTGGGCATCAACGTCTATCTTACTGACCAATGTGACCACTTATGAAATGCAGCTTCAACATGAAGTGTGTGCATCGGAGACTAATTGATTAGCAAATGCAACCATTAATCAAATATAAATGCAATATAATTTGTTAAAATCAGAGGCTGATTATTGTGTGAATCAGATTTTGTAGGGCTGACCAATGTGACCAGTGATAAAATACAGAACACCAATTTTTGTCAATCAGAGGCTAATATGCTGGACATTGTTACATGTTTAATAATCAAGATGCAATGTAAAAAATGTGCATCAGATGATAATGTGCTGACCAATGTGACCAGTAATAAGATACAGATGCAACATAAAGTATTTGAATTGAAGCTAATGGGCTGGCCAATCATACCTGTGATAACATACAGATGCATCACAAAGTGTGAACATCAGAAGCTAATAGGCTGACCAATGTGAAGAGTGATAAAAAAACAATTGTAACATAAAGTCTGAGCATCAGAAGCTAATGGGATGGCCGATGTGAGGAATGATAAAAGCAGATGCAACATAAAGTGTTACCATCAGAGGCTAATGGGCTGATCAATAAGAAGAGTGATAAAAAGTAGATGCAACATAAAGTGTGAACTTCAGAGGCTCATGGGATGACCAATGAAAAGAGTGATAAAATACAGATGCAACATTAAATGTGAACATCAGAGGCTAATGGGATGATCAATGTAAAGAGTGATAAAATACAGATGCAACATAAAATGTGAACATCAGAGGCTAATGGGATGATCAATCTTACCTGTGATAATATACAGATGCAACATAAAGTATGAACATCAGAAGCTAATGGGCTGGTCAATGTAAAGAGTGATAAAATACAGATGCAACATAAAGTGCGTGCATCAGAGGCTAATGGGCTGACCAATGTAAAGAGTGATAAAATACAGATGCAACATAAAGTGTGTGCATCAGAGGCTAATGGGCTGACCAATGTGAAGAGTGGCAAAATACAGATGCAACATAAAGTGTGTGCATAAGAGGCTAATGGGTTGAGCAATGTGAAGAGTCATAAAAAGCAGATGCAACATAAAGTGTGTGCATCAGAGGTCAATGGTCTGACCAATGTGACCACTTATGAAATGCAGCTTCAACATGAAGTTTTAACATCAGAAGCCAGTGGACTTACCAATGTGAAGAAAGATAAAAGCAGATGCAACATAAAGTGAGAGCATCAGAGGCTTATGAGCTGAACAATGTTACCAGTGATAAAATACAATACAGACGCCATATAAAGTGTGTGCGTCAGAAGCTAATTGGCTGACCTTTGTGAAGAGTGATAAAATACAGATGCAACATAAACTATATGCATTAGAGGCCAATGGGCTGATCAATGTGAAGAGTCATAAAATACAGATATAACATGAAGTGTGTGAATCAGAGGCTAATGGGCTGATCAATGTATTGTACAATTTTATTAACCTGACACAGGTGAATAATTATACGGTTAGTGCACACGCTATATTTGCATTCGGCAGAATTTCCATATCTTCCACACGCTTTACAGGAATTAAGCACATGATGTTATACGTTTTAAGGCAAGTAAGACGATTCTTCCGCTGACACTACCTATTAGCCAAGCGGTTAAAGTCCAGAGATTAAAGCTAAAGGACTCAAGATTGAAACCTCGTGCGTCTTTTTTTTCGACGTGTTTCCTTTTTTATTATTCTTATAACGTGCATTTGTTATTGTTATTTTTTGTTGAATTTCTTTTGATTTCAAATTTATTATTTCATTCGTTTTATAGCCGTTTATTTTGTACATTCAAATACAATTTACAATCAATGCACAAGGAATTAGCATTCCGTCTCACTAGCGGTGTTGGTGCTGCTGTCATCACTAGAGTCAGAGCTGCTGTCGTCTGCCAAATTTATTATGAAAGAATCCATCTGTTCATCAATGAAATGGTCACTAGTCCGGTGCTGCTAGACAACTTTGTCTACGTGTTCACATGGTCACTAGTCCGGTGCTGCTGGACAACTTTGTCAACGTGTTCACATGTGCGTTGCCACCTATCTTCTCCAATCTCCTCAAACGCTGCAGTTACAATCTTCAGAACGTCATAGAGCCTGAAAAGTATAACCATACGTTTGCGATAACTGAACTTTTACACCTTTTATTATTATCATTTTGCTGTTTATATTTGAAATGGTTTAAAATGATCGAAAACTTGTGTGGATTTGAGCCATAAAAAACACAAAATGGTCCTTGCGAACAGCAGTGATCCAGATCAGCCTGCACATCCTTAATTTGATCAGGATCATGCTGTTTTGAAACAAGTCAAATAGCCGAGATCCTAATCAGACCATGCGGATACGAAGGCTGATCTGGGTCTGTACTGCTCACAAAGACGATAAATGCAGCAGATGTAAACCAACCTAAAGGTAGTATTCTTTTGGCGTATAATAGTCTTCAGCTGACTCCGGATGATCTCAATTGCATTGAAGTCCGGGTGGTAGGGAGGTAGAAGCAGAACTTCATGACTTTTTCCTCTCACAAGTTGATCAATGGCATATGATGGTGGTTGTCTGTGAGCTCATGCTATTCCTAACAGCTCAGGTCGCAGCATGGTCTCGTTGAATGGAATATGATGTCTTCGTAGCCATTCCTGCAATAAACCATAGAAAGATATAGTAAATGTATTTATAATTAAGGAGCATATATTTTTTACTTATTTATCAATGGAAAACTTCAGTACCTTAATTTAATGCTTTATTTATTTAACGAGGATTCCTAACAGCCCAAGGGCCATAAGTAGGTCTCCTCACTTCAGTACCTTAATATCTGCCTTGCGAGTGCTGGATGTTGGATATCTGTCAGTCGGCATGGAATGGTAGCTGGCGTTGTCCATGACGATGGCGCAGGGGCAGTCAAGATTTGGCAGCAACTGTTGTTCTATCAATTTGGTGAAGTTTGATCCGTTCATCTCACGATGGTAATCACCTGTGGAGGAGGAAGCTCTGTAAATAAGCTGAGCCCCAGGAATAAATCCTGTCTTGGAACCGGCGTTCACAACAATAAGACGCTGTCCTCTATTACACGGCGGTATCACGCCAGGCGTGTTTGGTCCTTGCCAACAGTGCTTTGCACAGTACTCTGTGTCTATCCACGTCTCGTCGACATACACAAGCTCAAATCCGAGATCTTCAAGTTCCTTCTTTCTTCTATAGAAATTAAGTCTTAGAGAAACAACAGAGGGTTTCTCAACTAGCACTTTCTATTGTCATTTGTCTTTTTCCACCGAAAACATAGTTTTTTAACCGTTTTTCTTAATGTTGTAATACTTCCTGGATAATCTATGTCAGTTTTCAGTACTGAATGAAAGTTGATTAGGGTTGGCAGCTGACAACGAACAGTATAAAAAATGTGCACTTTATTTCGTATAACAATGTCATCAAAGTCATCAACAGGGAAGCGCCTCACTCAGAACGCTGTGGCGAACCCAACATTCCTGTGTCTTTCTGTTCCTTTCGAATCCTATATACAGTGCTGCGACTGACACCAGTAGCTTTTGCCGTACGATCGATATATGAATCTTTCTGCCTTTGATATTCATTTAAAAAATAATTGCATACATTTAAAACAATCTGCTTTGCCTTTGAGCCAAGGGCCCCAAAATTCTTTCTTTCAGACATTTTCCAACTGAACTTAAATTCAAACGAAAATTTGCTACCGTTCGCATGGAACAACATTTTCACGTGATCTCTGTAAGTAATAACTCACCTGATTCCGTTTAAATCGTGCAAAACATGAATGCAAATATATGTAAAAAAAAAATAAAAAAAAGGTTTGAGGTGGGGGTCGAACACGTGTTCCCAATCTCGTAGTGTTGCGACCAAACCCACTCGGCTATGCGGGACAGTGGTACTACATTGTACTAATTGTGTTATATGTATTTTAAAACACTGTTCACTTTCCGTAAATAGTTCGTAATATATCGAGATTCGACGAAAGCTAATTATTTCAAGTGCACTAACCGTGTAATTATGAAGGCCAAAGGGCTGATAAATGTGAAGAGTAATAAAATACAAATATAACATAAAGTGTGTGAATCAGAGGCTAATGGGCTGATCAATGTAACCAGTGATAAGATACAGATATAACATAAATGTTAAAATCAGAGGCTAATGGGCTGATCAATTTGAAGAGTGATTAAAAGCAGATGCAACATGAAGTGTGTGCATCAGAGGCCAATGGGCTGATCAATGTGAAGATTGATAAAATACAGATGCAACAAAAAGTGTGAACATTAGAGGCTAATAGGCTGATCAATGTGGAGAGTGATAAACTACAGATGCAACATAAAGTTTGTGCATCTGAAGCTAGTGGGCTGCCCAATGTGGAGAGTGATAAAATACAGATGCAACATAAAGTGTGTGTGCATCAGAAGCTGATGGGCTTAACAATGGGAAGAGTTATAAAATACAGATGCAACATAAACTATGTGCATTAGAGGCTAATGGGCTGACCAATCTGGAGGGTGATAAAATACAGATAAACATAAAGTGTGAGCATCAGAAGCTAATGAGCTGACCAATGTGAAGAGTGATAAAAACAGATGCAACATAAAGTGTGGACATCAGAGGCCAATGGGCTGACCAATGTGGAGATTGATAAAATACAGATGCAACATAAAGTGTGAACATCAGAGGCTAATGGGCTGACCAATGTGACCAGTGATAAAATACAGATGCAACATAAAGTGTGTGCATCAGAGGCTAATGTGCTGATCATTACGAAGAGTGATAAAAATCAGAAGTAACATAAATTGGTGCATCAGAGGCTAATGGGCTGATCAATGTGTCCAGTGATCAAATACAGATGCAACATAAAGTGTGAGCATTACATCCTAATGGGATGGCCAATGTGAAGAGTGATAAAATGCAGATGCAACATCAAGTGTGTGCATCAGAGGCTAATGGGCTGACCAATATGAAGAGTTATTAAATACAGATTAAACATAAAGTGTGAGCATCAGAGCCTAATGGGATGGACAATGTGAAGAGTGATAAAATACAGATGCAACATAAAGTGTGTGCATCAGAGGCTAGTGAGCTGACCAATAAGACCAGTGATAAAAAGCAGATGCAACATAATGTGTGAGCATCAGAGGCTAATGGGCTGACCAATGTGACCTGTAATTAAATACAGATGCGACATAAAGTATTGTTAAGCGAAGGAAGATTACTATCAACTGTCTTGTAAAGGATATTTAAGAAATTAAGTGTTACGTTTTCAAAGTCCGCCAATATACATACACTTTATCACATCTGCAAACACCAAGAGCACAGACGCGCCTGCGCATCTTCGTAGACAGGTCTGAGCATAAAGTATTAAGACTTGTATTGGGGATACCAAATATCCCATATCTTTTGAAGTAAACAGGCAGGTGTTCCTTATAAACTGGAAATATCAGCATTATTATTTTCTAATCATTCAATACCCCTTAAACTAACTAAAATATCGAACAAAGAATCCCATATCCCAGGAAGTAAAATTGATAGTAACCTATAACTCTGGAAGTTAAGTGGCTAATATCCTGTATCCCTAAACCCTTATACAAGCCTCAATATTAATGTAGCTGAAGGTGCAGACAAAATTCACGATTCTAGTGCCACTAGATATCTGTTAATGATAGGTTGACGATTAGCTGTGCGCATGTGCGATAAGCACGAAGATCTTATTAATAATTATTACCATTGGAGGTATATCTGTTGAACTCTAGAAAACCCTTAATTAGCTTTATAATTTTGTAAAATTTATATTCTAAGAACTTATATTTGTAAGCGAACGCGTTAGGATGTTCCAATATAAGGGTTAAGGGTAGATATATGTTTTTGTTTGCGAACTACTTTGAATTATATTTTCTTGTAGATTAGACATGCTAGAAACCAGCTGTACTCGAACATCGAGGTTACTGCATGCTTATTCTTACTCAAATGAAGACTTTGAATTCTCGAACTATTCGATTTCTGGCAAGCTAGTGGAATTGTGTGTATCTGAAATATGTTCACTTACTAAAGAGTGCTCCATTAAAGTCAACATTACTATTGTACGGCACTAGCCATTGAAAATTAAGAATTAGAATGGTATTTTTTAACGTAATGTTTCAATAACTGTTGAAGTCGAAGTCAATGTACCCACTCGATATGGTTAAACCTATCAGCTAAACGGATTGAGAAAATGGGTCACAGATAACGCCTATCAAAAGGAATGAGCATTTACAAAAATCCAGTCATTTCTTAGCCTTTAATAATGTACAGCCATCCGCACTTATAATCAGTTATATTTTTAAAAAAATGAACATCCTCAGTTGAGGTAACGTTAGTTCTTACTTGTGTCTGCATCACATGTTAACCCTTAGAGTGCCAATCGCAACAAAAGTCGCCTGCTTTTCTCGTCTGCTGAAATGTTTAAGAAGCCTTTATGACAAACAGTGTGGACCCAGATCAGACTGCTCCTATAGGTCAGTAATGTTAGACAATTATTTGCAGCAGACGACTTCAGCAGACGCCATTTTTCAGATGCATTTTTTCTTGGCGCTTTAAGGATTAATTTTTATACAATTACATAGTGTGGGAACCAGGGCCTAAGGTTATAAAATAATTATGCTAAATTCCATTGTGCGTGAATTTTAACTGCTCATAAAACCATATTTGCTGAAAATAAAGACTTTTCTTGCATTTTGACTTTCAGATGTTGTATTTATCAAGCTAGTATATGTTAAAATGCTATTGTTGGCATTTTAACATTTTTGAGCAGTATCAATTTCATGTTCGGTTGAGTTGAGCATGAAAAAAAAAAGTTATAACCTTGGGGCCTGAATCCAGATGAACCAGCTCTTCTCTAGACCAGCAGTCCATGCGACATGTAGTTTTGTTATATGCCTGGAGAGAATCCTGTCTCCTGATTGGCCTAATTTGTTTTCATAAATATCTATGTCTACCTGAAAACTGGTCTAAACAGGTCCACAAGTTAATATTGCATGAGAACCAGCTCGAACTAGTTTCCAGAAGTTAATACTTTCGACACTTCTGCAATATTACCCTCTATACAGCTAAAAAATAGCATGATGAGTGTGAAACTAGCGTGTGCTGCATGAAATTGACATGATTTGCTGTTTCAACTCCAAACAGGTAAATTAAAGACTTTCATGAATTTTTACAACGGTTTTGTTTTGTTTTGTGTGTTTATTTATCTTTGTATGAATGAACAAACTGTAAAAACAGTTTTAGGATAACATTTTATATTCCCTATTAAGAGAATTAATATACATTTGAAAATGCAAAATACTAAATTATAATATTTTAATAAAAGTTGCTAAAACTTGTGAGAAAGTCCTTAGATGTCTTAGATGTCTTTAACAACAAAAGTGAAAGTAGCAAATTTTCATTCTGAGTTGAAAAGTCATATAACATTTATTTACTTCAATGTCAGTTGGCATAAGGATTTATCTACCCTTAAAAGTGATATTCACCTCGACCCGGCGGCCTCGGTGAATTATCATTTTTTTGGGTAGATAAATCCTGATGTCTACCTCATTGAAGTCAATTATTGTGTGAATATTGACTCGACTTGAGTGGATAGGAATTTGGGGTAATCAGTAGATGTCTATGTATGGTCTATTATATAATAAGATCTTTTAACATCTTATCTAAGATGATGCGAGAAGCACATGTAGTACGGTTTTGTCTGAATCGTTTTTGTCGTGAGCTCGGTAAATCCTCACGACAAAAACGATTCAGATAAAACATTACACGATTTGCAGCTCGCATCAGCTGGGCTTAGAAGTTAAAAGACAAGGGTGCAGCACAACATTTTCCTTTTTTCGCTATTTTACACGATACAAGCACTGAACGGAAAACTTTCGCCTTCGACGATTTTTTCAGCCTCCATTTACAGAGCTGGTGGTTCCGTTTCCTACCCGTGTTTGATATAATTGTAGATCTGTTTGTGACAACGGCTGGTATCCAACACAAACTAAAGTTTCTTTCAATTTAATGTCAAGGATATGTAATACAATACTTTATTCTTTGTTAACAAAGCGCATGTCATGTAAAACTGTCTGCAGTGTATTTTGAGCTGGTCTATCAGGACTGTGACTGTAATAATCAGTTTACAACAGGTGGCGGCTAATGTGTCACCTGGTTTACAAGATATTGATTTATATTTACAACTGATGGCTAACACTGAATGTATTCAAGAGGCACGTCACGTAAACATGCTGAATAGTCAAGCTGAAAGCCCACAACACTATGGCCCTATTTCGTGTGTCTTAGCTTGCACAAAAATAAATTTTGTTAAAAAAATAACACGACATCTATTCATGATTTCCAAGTATTCCTTCAAGGCAGGAGGTAAGTCGTTCGATATATATAGCGGCCAGCCTTGAACAAAATGGTGTTTACAACCATGCAACTACAAGCTAAGCAAAGCATAGTTCAGGAAATCAATTTTGATAAAATAGCTGTCATGTAAATACATGAAACAATTTGCTATATAGTGACAGGTATTTTAATACTGATAGGCAGCTTTTACATGCTTGAAAAAGGCAAAGCTAATGGACATGATTCTTGATAAGTGTATATTTCAAAAGTTTCTTTGTTTTCAGTCAGATATAATATTGGTACACATTGGAATTGTCTCATAGAGGCAATTCCAATGTGCACCTACAACATATGTACATTCAATTCATGGGGGATTTTACCATAAACGTTTTTTTTTTCACAAACTGCTCAACTACCTTTTAATTCCCTGCCCCAAAGCGGAATGAGGGTTATAGGAATGCCCTTCGTCTGTCAGTCCGCCAGTCCGTCCATTACACTTTTGTGTCTGCTCCATATCTCCTGAACCCTTTGATCTATTTTCATGATACTTCACTTATATGTTACTTAGTAAGACGGCGCGCAGAGCACATGAATCAGCTACCTAGACTCAAGGTCAAGGTCACAGGTCAAGGTCAAAGGATTTACCCTTGAATTTCGTGTCCACTCCATATCTCTTGAACCCTTAGATCGATTTTCATGAAGCATCATTCATAGTATCACGGTGTGTAGAGCACAAAACCAAACTACCTAGACTCAACTTCAATGTCACAGGTCAAGGTCAAAGGATTTACTCATTGAATTTCGTATCCAGTCCATATCCCTTGATACCTTTGATCGATTTTCATGAAATTTCACTCATGTTTTCCTCTTAGTAAGACGGCGTGCAGAGCACACAACCCAGCTATCTAAACTCAAGGTCAAGGTCATAGTTCAAGGTCAATTTATTAACCCTTGAATATTGTGTCCGCTCCATATCTCCTGAACCCGTTGGTAGATCTTCATGACACTTTATTCATATATTTCTCTTAGTCAGACGATGTGCAGAGCACATAATCTAGCTACCTAGACTCAGTGTCAAGGTCACAGGTCAAGGTCAAAGGATTTGCGATTGAATTTAGTGTCCACTCCATATCTCTTGAACCCTTTGATCTATTTTCAAGAAACTTCACTCATATGTTCCTTTTAGTAAGACTTATATGTAACTTAATAAGACGGCGTCCAGAGCACATGACCCAGCTACCTAGACTCAAGGTCAAGGATAGAGGTCAAGGTCAAAGGATTTACCCTTGAATTCGTGTCTGCTCCATATATCCTGAACTCTTTGATCGATTTCCATGACACTTCACTCATATGTTCCTCTTAGTAAGACGGTGTGCAGAGCAAATGACCCAGCTACTAGACCCAAGGTCACGGGTCAAGGTCAGAAGATTAATCATTTAATTTCGTGTCCGCTCCATATCTCCTGAACCCTTGGGGCGATTTTCATAAGGCTTCTCCCAAATTATCCTCTTAGTGAGATAATGTGCAGGACCTATGACTCAGCTACACATAACCTTTAATGGCAGGCCTGATCTGGGTCAAAATTGTTTGAAAGAGTTATCAGCAGATGAAAATGTCATATAAAGCTTAACACAAAGTTAAAATACATCGAACTATCTTCAACGTGTCATAACCTTTAATGTCGGGCTAGATCTTGGTCCAAACTGTTTGAAAGAGTTATCAGCAGATGGCAATGTCATATAAAGGTTTAACGCAAAGTTAAATACATCGAACCAACTTGAACTTGTCATAACCTTTAATGTCCGGCCTGGTCTGGGTCCAAACTGTTTGAAAGAGTTATCAGCAGATTACAATGTCATATAAAGGCTAAACACAAAGTTAAAATACATTGAACTTACTTCAACTTGTCATAACCTTTGATGTCGGGCCTGATCTGGGTCCAAACTGTTTGAAAGAGTTATCAGCAGATTTCAATGTCAGATAAAGGCTTAACACAAAGTTAAAATACATGTACATCAAACCTTTGTCATAACCCTTTATGTTTTTCATGATAGTTTAACTAACTTGTTGTAAGGAGTCTTCATTTGAAAATTCAGCTCAATTGACCTACCGATTTCTTAGAAAACTATGTTTAAATATATTGATGGGACTCCAACGAGCGACCTTGGCTGAAAGGTCAACATTGACCATTGGCACTTATTTATAGCCGTTGGCACATTAGATTAACCATATGAAGTGAGAATAATTACTTTGGCTTCAAAAAAATCATTTTTTAGAAAAATCATATTTAAATGCATTAGGACCAAAAATTTGACCTTGCTATAAAGTAGGTCAAGGTCAACCTAGGATCATAATTTGAGCAAACTAAGTAGGCCCCTCATCCCCAATGCTACATATTAAGTCCCAAGGTCATGGACCTACTTGTTTTAAAAGGGTTTATACCATATATGGGCATGTCGGCCATATTGGTAATGTGACCAAAACAATTTGTACAAATAATGGCTAACTTGTCATAAGGAGTCTTCATATGAAAATTCAGTTCAATTTGCCAAATGGTTTCTGAAAAAACTACATTTTAATATATTGCTGGGATTCCAATATGAGCAACCTTGGCTGAAAGGTCAAAGGTCAACCTTGACCTTTGGAACTTATTTATAGCCATTGTCACATCAAGTAGGAATAATAACTTTGGCTTCAACAGTTTTCCAAAAAATCAAATTTTAAATTTTTTCACATAAGTATGCAAATTTGACCTTGACGTAAAGTAGGTCAAGGTCAACCTAGGATCATAATTTGAACAAAATTGGTAGGCCTCATATCTAGAATGCTACATATGAAGTCCCAAGGTCATCGACTTTCTGGTTCTGGAGCAGAATATTTTAAAGGGTTTTACTATATATGGGCGTGACGGCCATCTTGGTCATGTGACCAGGACCATTTGAACAAACTTCCATTCCCGCGTCCATAGGATTCCCCATATTAAATTTTAGTTTAATTAATCCAGTGGTTTCAGAGAAGAAGATGGATGAAAATGTTGACAGACGGACGGACGGACAGATGCCGGAGTGACTGGTATACTTTTAGCTCACCCATGAGCCTACCAGGTGAGCTAAAAATGAGACTTGGAATTTCGCATGCTTTTGGCGATCATCGATAGTTCATTTTGATAGTTCGTACAGTGGCGTTTTCTCCAAAAATAACAGAAGAAAAAAAACATGTTGTACGAGCTTATATAAGATTTATCGTAGTTCACATGAAATACCATCCATAATGATAGCAAAACAAAAAAATGTTTTCTGTTGAAAATTATTATGGCTTTTAAGGACACTTTGGACGAAGAAAGGATATTATGTATACTTAGACTGGCCCCAATCTTGAAACATTGATATATCTTCAAATTCAGTTCGTTCTCATAAAAAACGTTCTTTCAGCTACCATTTTTTGTTATAATCTTAATATAGACTGGCTCCAGCCCTACAACATTGATATATACGAAAAAATCCTCATACCCTAACAAAAGGACCTCAGACAGTCTTAATGAACGATTGTCCATAAAATGACCAGAGAAAAATTTCAAAGAAAATTATATTTTTTCCATGAAAAGGATAGTAGGTTCTACCCTCAAATTATCCGAAAAAGTGTTTTTCTCCTAGGACAAGTACCAATTAAAAATATAGGTTGAAAATTCTGTTTTTACTATTTAACACATAGAAAATAGAAAAAAAAAGTTTACTGAAGTGCTTCCCCCGTGACCTTTTGCATAAAGTTGTAGTTTTACATTTCACACATCATATAAAAATGGCATGATTTGTTATGGGGGGGGGGACGCTGTCAAAATGCTCAAAAACAAAACATCATAAAAATTTATTAAAGCTGCATAGTCTGTAACTATAAACATTTTTCGAAAATTTTTATTTTCTTTTTAAATCATTTGTAAAAGTAAAATTAATTTATGTTTTCACAATAAAAATGTTGAGTACAGCTGAAAACTGCATGGAAAAGTGAATTATCTTATCAAATAGGTGTTTTTTCCTCTTGTTGGTAATTATTTGCGTCCCTCCAATAATTCTAGACAGTTGAATTTTAACATAAATGCAGTTGTTTTGATAGTGATAACTTGTTAAGATTTACGAAAATGGTAAAATGTTTACCTGAATTTGAGTATTTTTACTGTGTTCTTGAAAAATAAAAACATTATTTTTAAAATTAGAAGATCAAAAGTTACAGACTATGCAGCTTTAAGAGCTAATATTGTACAAACCTGTAGGTAAATATCAATTTAAAATTGCATGTATCAGGGCTTTTGTTATGATTGTGTACCAAGTAATTAACTGTCTTATTTCTCAACCAAAACATATGTTGTGGGTACTCAAAATAACCACCGCAATCAGACGGTTCCTTTAAGCACCAAATTATAGATTAAATCTGATGGGAAAGAAAATATTTACTTTTACTATTTTACACTCAACAACTGTGGCGTACTTCGAATCGAACCAAAATTTCTACTATAGTTCTTACGTAATAGATGCGCACGCACGTTTACACCCGAACGACTAAAGTTGGAACTTTTAGTTGGTTGGCAAGTAAACAAAAATAATAGCCCTGTAAGCTCCACTTCAATTCTTTGTCATAGACAAAAAGGATTTTATAAACTTCACATCGCTTTCTAATAATCGATTTACGAGTAGGTGGGACCAAAATTATATTTAGCTAGGTTTATTATACAAAAACATATCATTTTGAGGCTACTAACCGATCTTGAACCCATCGTGCTAGATCTTGAACCCATCGTTAGATATGTCTAAAGTAGGGAACCAGCTTATCTACTAGAGTAGCGGTGCTCCGACCATCTCCAGTAGGTTCATGACGTCACCCTAGTAGCGACTATAGGTGTTCGAATCAAACTTTAGTTACTATAGTAGGGACTATAGTTCGATTCGAAGTACGCCTGTGTTTATCTTGACTCTGATGTATACAGTATGTAGGTATGATACAGCTCAGTGAACAAGTCAAACTGGCTGAACTTGAAACATAACAGGTAATAGTCAAAAGTCATGGACAGCATACTTATTTAGAAGAAACGATGAAATCTACTTACCATGTTTTTATGCAAACACATCGATATCAGGACAACTACCAGGTTAGCAAAGAGGTAGTATATGAACACTAATTCGGAGATATAGCAGAGCGACAGGTATTTTAATACTGATTGGCAGTTTGGGATGTTTAAAAGAGGCAGAGACAATGGACATGATATTTGGTAAGTGAAGACCCAGATGAAATGCCACAGAAAGCGGCATTTCATCAGAGTCTACACTGTTTGAGAAGACAAAAACAATCTTCAGGGACAGATATACAAAATTATTTGGAAAGAATAACTTGTTACCCCTAAATATACACAATGGACTATCCGAACTTCATTATATCAAACTTTGTGGAGAATAACGTTGGTCTAAAAAGGGTTGAATGTTAAATTTGAGTGCATGTAATAAGTACCGTGTCCATGGGCTGGCCAGACAATATACATTTGACAACCTTTTAACATCTATAGGTGAAATATATGTGTGGTTCAGAATCCCTACCTACCGTAATGCTTTTAAACCTACCCTAATGATTTTCAGAGAAAAAAAGACCTAAAATGGACACTTTTTCAATTTTTGTCACTATTTTCTGTTTTAAATGTTATATCAAATTTTCAAATTATTACCCTTCCTACCTACATTATTTTTTTTTTGGTATGAAATAAGAAACGTACATATATTTCATATTGGCCTAGTATATTAATTTATTAAGGAAACCTTGCATTGTACTGTATTCAATGATACTATCAAGTTACCCAACCAAGACACACCGAGTAATCTCCCCATATCTAATTACAAGCCCTTTCTACCACACAACTGCTTGCACTTGCCCGACTAGCACAGACAAAAGAACAATCAAACAAAAACAATGAGCTTAGGTTCACACTCAACAATTTTGTTGAAAGAGATTTCATGATATTATTTAACTCAATACCTACTGGTGTCGTCTGCTGGTAACCTTTCCAAACAGTTTGGGACTGAGATCAAGCCCGATAAAATGTTTGACCTGATCTGGATCCAAACTGTTTGACACTCTGATGGTATTCCTGAAAGTTTTTTTTCAAAAAAGTAGATTTCGAAAAAAATCAACAGACGACAAAAAAGCATGAAAAATTACCCAGCAGGCAAAGAGTTTGAAATACCACTAGGTGGAGCTGTGTGAAAAGGGGAAACGACGCAGATGAGCAGTTTTGAAAACAAACAATTAAGGATTGAAATGCAGGTTTTTAGCTTGCACTGGATGATGCAAAACATTAGGCTTTTTAATGTCTGTGAAGCCCGAAGGTCTTCTCGGAGACATTAAAAAGCCAATTTATTTGCATCATCCAGTACAAGCTAAAAATCTGAATTTCAATTCTTATATTTACATTTTATATTATTAATCAAACATACTTAATTATCTTTCACCCAAATTCGCAGGTAATCCTTGAAAAATGAAATATTTTAATTGTAACGGAGGTGTTGGAACAGCCAGCGAACGAAAGTCCTGTACAAAACGACGTGGCGATACGTGAATGACGTCACGCAAATGTTGATAAACAAAGAAAGCTATTGGTTGACGTTGACGTAACTCCACCTAGAGGCGCGGCCTAGACCACGTGACTGCTCAATGTTTTGCATCGAGAAATGCAAGCAGCTACTGTCCTTACTAGATAAGTTCAAAGTGACGTCAGAGCATGTTTTGATAATTGGACAGTGTCCATTGATGTAAATAGGTAAAACGGTTTCGCTAACTTTGTACATTATATTCTTTTATCATTAATATTTGTCACAGTTGGGCTGGCGCGGTGGTAAGATCGTAGACCTCTGTCCTGAAGTTTTGCAATTGAAGGTTCGAACCCCAATCATGGCATATTTTTTATCTTTGCTTTTTGATATTTTATGTTTGTGAATGATGACCCTTATTACTTTTATCGGATATGACAGAGAACGAAAAGCGGAAAGAAGGCAATGACCTGATGACAGGTTTTGTAATACATGTAAGTCTACTTTCCTTACACATTTTTAAGAAACAGCTGAAGCGGAGATGGAGAAGATAGTTATTCAGGTGACCTCCAGTGACGAAGACACAGACACCACAACAGAGTGCTCAGACTATTCCGACACAGAATCAGCAGACGAAGAATGATTGTGCTGACCTCTTTTGTATTGTTTTGTATTGTATTGTAATGAAATGAATATGTGAAGAATGTAAAAAAAACTAGAAAAAACCTCACAAAAAAACACACACACAAAACACTCAAAGAATACTATAGTAAAAACATTTAAAATATAGCAAAAATATGATAAAAAGTCTTGTTTAAGCAATAATGATATTTGAAAAATATCTCCTTCATGAAAAAAAAATCAATCGTGTGGGATTCGAACCCTCCCCCGTTTTAAATCTCTCGTTAATAGATATAGATACAAATATTTGCCTCGGCTCAACCGACTGAGCTATGACGGCTTGGTATAATATTTCCGTATTTTGAAAACCTTCGTCAGGAATTAATGTATTTTTTTTACCGTTAATAACGGTATAACCTGTATTAACTTCAAGTGTTGGTACGCTCTTTTACGTCACGTTCAACTTATCTATAGGCTACTATAGGAATTATTGTTTCATCTAAGGCAGCTACAGGCATAACATAATTAGAGTAGAGTGACGTCACTAATTATAACTGAAATTGGAGAGGTATATTGTCAATAAAAGGTAATCCCGCATTTTGACAGGTAAACAAACGAGGATAATGGTAGTTATATCCTTACTAATGCATTAAAGCTATTATAGTGTTTCACAGACCTGTGGTCCAGTGGTTAAGTAGCGATATTTACATACATACATGTATTTTTTCTGAGGGTTCGAATCCCTGAGTTTTTATTTTTTTTATCTTTTTCTTACCCCTTCAGTGGGCAGTTTGATTTACCTAGCGCTGTAACGAACAGTGGCGGATCCAGAAGGGGTTCATGGGGGTTGGGAACAGATTTTTCTTTTTCCTACGGATATTCAAGAAAAATGAGAGATCATCTGCAAATCGACTCCCTCCCTAATTTATCTGAATCCCCTCTCCTCAACAAACCCAGTGAAAGACGAGGGTTTTAACGACCCACGAGGGGTCTAGCAGATGTTAGTGTATCAGAAAACCATGTTTGATCGTTATTATTGCATAAAATCATTTTGTCACTTGAAAACTTTGGAAAAACACTTCGAAAAGTTCATTTGTGTATTACTATAATGGCGCGCAAAAGCATGAAGGATTCTTAGGTTTTGTAAAAGCCTGTTCACAAGCAAAGACTTACGTCATCCTAACGTCGCTGAATTACGTACATTTCTATACACGCTACTGTTGATGACGTCAATTTGACGGCCTAGAATGCGTATTATGTAAAGTACAAAAGCCGTGCATCAACAGCACGCGAATTGCCAGATTAATACATGGGTTTTGCCGGTTAAAACATGGCTGGTTATAGCGTGAGACACGGGTTTTTATGTAATTATTAAAGTAAATACATTCACACAGTACGTTGTGTATGCGAGCGGCAAACGCTTTTGTGAGTTTGCGTATTTCTGCAGGCTCACCGGATTCTTTGATGCTCAGTATTGCGATAAAAATCAAAATCTCACTATGCTGGCATTGTTTTATGAACTTTTTATAGCATGTATATATTGAAATAAAATACTATTCGTAAAAAAAAAGATTTTGAAATATAGAAATTGAAAAAAAAAATAAAATGTTAAAAATATGAAGAAAAATACACAAAATAAGAAACTACAAATGTATCTAGAATAAGAAAAACACAATGGAAACAAATGAAAAATAGAGCATATCAATAAGCATATAAAATGCTAAACAATGGGATTCGAACCCGTAACTTTTTACATAGCTCCCGTGCATATTATTACAGTTGCCTCTCTACCTACTGAGCCACTGAGGCTGTACATGGCATGATCATTATTTATCGCTAAATCCATACAATCGTTTTACATGCAGGGTTATTTTTTTCTGAATGAGCTTGAATGAATGAATAACGGGATTAAGCTGCTACACCTGTTTTCTATTGGACTCTATCCATTACGGACTTTACTCTTACCGTGTGATATCTATACATTGAGAATGTGAATATCAACACATGGAACAAGAAAATAACATGGGCCTTGATAAGGCTTGTAAAACAAGAAAAATATTTCTCAATGTTTTTATGTGGTCAACTTATTTTATTTAGATTTTGCTAGAAAATGAGAGGGCCTATATGGGCCTCATCGCGACAAAACCTTGTATTCAGGGTTTCCCTCAAAGCGAAATTCAAACCAGTCTCATCAGCTACAGAGACTAGGTAGAATATCAAATTTCCCTTGTAGCATATTTAGGGATGATACTTTCCATAACGCGAATAACAAATGCGCTGATCAGTCTGCTCGGATGCGCAGGCTGGTCTGCGCCTTTGTTGTTCACAAACCCCCTCCCCCCCCAAGACAGGTTTTCTCGCATCGAGGCCCATATATAAGCTGCTCTCCCTAGATTTGCTGGTCCCTTTAAGGTCCACAACAAGAAGTTTATACAAATCAATGCTCAAAGCTATAGGTGTAATTTGAAAAAAGATATTTTTTTCCTCTTAATAAACCTATATAAAACATGTGGACTCCACGGTGGGGCTATTTTTGGCCCCAAGAGCATACATTAAAAACTGTCTTAAGCGGCCACTAAAAAGACCAAAATTGAGTTTTAAAACCAATTATTGCTAAACGCAGGTCAAAAGTATTGCAGAATGCTCTCTTGGAGCATTCTGCAATACTTTCAACCTTCATTACCATTTGTCGTTAAAACTTTTGTTTTGTCAATTTTTGAGTGGCCGTTTTAGACAGGTTTTATTGTGATTTGAACAAACTTGGTAGAGGTCCACTAGATGGTAATACATACAAAATATCAAAGCTATACAGGTTTCAGATGAGAAGATTTTTTGTTTTACCAGTATAATCCTATGTAAAGCATGTGACCCCAGAACAGGGCCACTTGGCCCCAGGGGTATTACTTGAACAAACTTGGTAGAGGTCCACTAGATGATACTACCTACCAAATGTCAAGGCTCTATACCTTGTGGTTTCAAAAATGACTTTTTCCTGTTTTCCCTATATAAGTCTGTGTAGAACATGTGACCCTAGGGCAGGGCCATAATTTTAACAAAATTGGTAAAGGTCAACTAGATAATGCTACATGTGTATACTAAATATCAAGGCTTTAGGCCTAGAAGAATTTTTATGTTTTTCCTACATAAGCCTGTGTAAAACATGTCACCCCAAGGAGGGGCCATTTTGGCCCCAGGAGCATAATTTTAATAAACTTGGTACAAGTCTACTAGATGATGATACATACCAAATATCAAGGGTCTATGCCTGGTGGTTTAACTTTCAAACAAGAAGATTTTTCAAGTATGGTCAAAATCAAGCCAGCAGTGTAGGAGATGTCCTCTGTAGCAATTCAATTGTTGACGACGAATAGCACACGGCGGACAGCCAATGATAACAATAGCTCACATTGAGCCTTTGGCTCAGGTGAGCTAAGAGTTCATGGAGCTATGTGTAAAAGGGAAGTCAATGCAGATGAGCAGTTTGTAAAACAATAACAAATTGAACAAAAGAGCCGCGCGACATGTGATTTCCAACAATGTGGTATTTTGACAAGTGTACACTCAGACAAGCCTGTGTAGCCTCACGTTAAGCTTAGAAACTCCAAATAATGTTCAGTCACTAGTTTAATATTCATTGAATATTCAAGCGCCTAGCAAAAGCTCTGATCAGACTGTGCGTAACCAGCAAAGGCTCCGACCAGCCTGCGCATACGCTTGCTTTTTTTGGTTGGATTTTCTTGAAATTTTCACCAAAATTTAAACGAAGAAATTTGGAATGATACATAACATTTTCAGAAGTTTTTGCTCATATTTGAATTGGGAAACGGCCGAATGGCCAATATTCGGCCCCCAATCAGGCCTAGGAATATCCCTGGGGGGTAAATATCTACAACCCTTCTTGCCTTCGATTTATGATGACTAGTCAGATCTCAAATTTGTCACACTCCTTATTTGACCAATAGGTTATTTTTTTTTAAATAGATCTACAGTTATTTAACTGATGCTTAACCCTTTGCTCCGTAATAACGTATTTTGACGCCTTTGAAATACCATGTATTTGAAAATATTATGAAAAATGAAGCATTTGCTCTTTTGGAGCAATGCTCTTTTTTCCATAATATTTTCAAATGTATTCAAAGTAATAAGGTTGCAAAGATCAGGAATCGATACAATCAAGTACCACACCTGACCCAGGATACCAATGGGAAAGTGACAAACTCACAGAAGACACCACAAACGAGAGCCAAGAGGTCAGCCCTTTCCCAACAGGTGACCACAAAGCACATATAAACAGACGCGTACAAAACATAGCAAACACAAGACAGAACAAAAACATAAAAGATCCACAAAAGAAGTACCGCCTTGGAACGGTCAGTAAAATATTTTACTGGAGGGCTTAAACCGGTTTAACGGCGCCAACCTCACCCTTAATTCAGATGTGGATCAAGACACATAAATATTTGGTTTGCATGAAAGACCCCTAACTTTTCAATGCATCATCTCCTAAAAGAATATAAATCAAGATATAACAAGGAGATAAAGCAAGGATAAGGACTCAACAGTAAATTAAACTGAATACCGGAGCAAAAGAAATCCAACAGGTAAACCCCGGTGGGCCCGACAAACAGCCAAAGCATCAGGCCCCTACCATCTCATCAATAGATAAGTCTTTAAGTCGGAACCATCATAGAGTCTGAAGTCCGACCCACCGGCGTGCAACTAAAGAGGAAAGCAAAGTTGCCAACCGTGATTGGGTTGACTACCAAGCATGCAGTCTGTTGCAATACATTAATGTTATAGCCAATCTTTTTATAATGGGAAATTATTTTAATGAACTGCGCTGAAAAATTATTAGAGCCAACAATCTTCTTCAACTTATACACCAAGTCACCATAGAAATCAGGTTCCGAAAGTCCTTGGCGCAAGAGAGATTTAAGTCCAACTTGGAATTTAGAAATCAAATCATAGTATCGTCTATAAAATTTTGAAAATGTTTTGTGAAGTTTATGATACCGATAGCCCTGTTTAAGAAGTTTCTGAGTTAACAATTTATTGCGAGTGTTGAAGTCAGTAACATAGCTGGATGCTCTAGCAAAACGAATGAGTTGAGAGATATAGACTCCATAGGATGTAGAACGAGGAACATCACCATCTAAAAATGGGAAATTGACAATTTCAAAATCAAAGTCGTCACGTTTATCATAAATTTTGGTAGAAACAATATCATTAGAAATTGACAAATGCAAGTCTAAAAATGCGGCTTCGGTATCAGAGGCATTGGCTTTATTAAGTTGGAGCTCTGAAGGGTATATTTGACTAACCATATTTTCAAAATAAACATTATTAATATTTAAAATATCGTCCAAATATCTGGAAGTAGTGTTAAACGCATCAATAACATCAGCCTGCTTATCATCAGAAAGAGACATCATAAAGTCCCTTTCATAACAAAACAGGAATAAATCTGCAACCAGGGGAGCACAATTAGTGCCCATAGGAATCCCAACTACTTGTCTATAGAGCTTGGTGCCAAATTGAATAAAAATGTTGTCCAACAAAAAGGTCAGCGCATCACATACATTTTGACACGACCATGCATGATATTTTTTAGGTTTTTCTGAAGTAAAAATGCATTTCTGTCACTACATGCAAGGTAAGGAGAGCCTTCTCTCTGGAAGGTTCTTTCAATCAGATCAATAAGTTTATCTTTAATTAAATTATGAGGTAAAGTAGTGTAAAGAGTAGAAAAATCATAAGTTGACAAACTGGTCGCATTGAAATCTCTAGCTTTAAGTTTATCTAAAATTTCACCTGAATTTTTAATGGACCAAAATAGGTTTTTACCGGATCTCTCATATACTTTTTCACAATATTTGATAACATGTTTTTTAATAGCTGTAAGACACGAGGTTAACAATTTAGAAAGTTCAGTTGTCGTACAAGAACTAGAATTTGCAATAAATCTTGCTTTATAGGGTTTTTTATGGAGTTTAGGTAACCAGTACAACGTAGGAACTTTGTCTTGATTTTCTTTAGCTTTGACACCAAAATGTAGGGCTGTATGACAACCATGCCCATCAACAATCACCCTTTCACTTAAAGAAGGCTGCAGTTTATAGGCATTGGTGTCAACAAGCTCACGCTTAAGAGTATTAATATAATACAATCGTCAAACAACTACAACATTGTTAGCAGCTTTATCTGCTGGGACCAAAACATAGTTCATATGAAAATCCTGGATACCTCGTTTAAGATGACGAAAAGAGGATTTAGGTTTAGGGGGCAAAAGATGTGTATTACGAGAGTAAAATGAAATACGAGTATCAATAATTTTAAAAATGTTAATCTTCCATTCCTTCAAAGCATCAGGTTCAACATTTTCCCGTTTGCACCAACGATTACTGAAGTCATTTAAAGAAGCAGCGATCTCTTTACGACATTTAGAGAAATCAATATTAGAGGGAAATCTATATTTAGGACCTTTAGAAATGATATTTTCTTCAAGTTTCTTCAATTTTTTTCAATGTTGTCTAAAAATAGAAATGATGTCATGATCTAAAAATAGCCCAGGGAGTAAAGGGTTAAAGGCAAATATCAAACTGTACCTCCAGGACGATAGCATCAAAACATAGTTTTAAAAGTTCAATTAGATTTTATAGCTAGATAATCATGTATGCTAACTTTTCTTTTTCTTCGTTTATGAAATAAATTCAATTTTGGTCGTTCATGAAATCATGAACACTTTAGTTCTCTTGCAAAGTTAACATGAAACCTATACACATCGGGTCTCTTGCAAAGTAAGTGAAGCCCGAAGGACTTCAGGTTAACTTTGCAGGAGACCCAATGTGTTCATGATTCCATGAACAGACCAAAAATTATATTTACATTTTAATATATCTAACAAATAAAAATTATTTATATTTGAGAAAAAAAGCGTTGTATTTAACTCCTAGCGGCTAGTCTACTGGTGTCGTCTGCTGATAACTTTTGCAAATAGTGTGTACCCAGATAATTGGCCCGACAAAATGCCCTGCCTGATCTGGATCTTAACTGTTTGACACAGCACAGCACCTTCGAATAAGTTGCAATTAATCGAATAGTGTAGACCCGGATGATATGCTGAGGAACGCAGCAGCACATCGGGGCCTGTACTATTTGCCATCATAAAGACCACATTCAGCTATGGAAATGACATTTAAAAAAGCGGGCTCCATCGCCGAAGGGCCAACCCCAGTGCGGACCTGGACCGATGGTGCACACACCGAATGCACCTTCTGTATGGGTCCACACTATTGAGTCTGCTGCTTATCTGTTCCAGAATACAAATCCATTCACAAACATAAACATTATTGGCAACAAAAGGCCGCTCGTGGATTATTCTGAATGAAGTGTTTTCAAGCTGTCCGGATGAATGGGCACACAGACTAAACATGTGGTGTGTGAATTGATATCAGTTACGTGGATTACTGCAAAGGGATGCAAATACAATCTCTAGATTTACAATACAGAATGTGTTGCTTCCCATTCTAAGCAACCTACCAGTTATCATTTTTATTATTATTATTATTATTATTATTATTATTATTATTATTATTATTATTATAGTGGTAGTGATACTACTACTATAGTGAAAATAGTAGTAATAGTGAAACTATTACTAAAGTTGGTTTCATCACAACTGCCATTATTATTATTATTATTGTTATTATTATTATAATTATTATTACTATTGTAATTATCATCACCATGTCCCACCCCCACTACTGCCAGTCCTCAACTGTCCTCGACTGTATAAACGCATATTCCCGGGAAAGAGCATGGGAGGCGTTACACCGGACGATATTTGGTCGAGAGCGACGCATCGGCCCGACGCAAACAAGCCCAGGTATCGCTCCCAAAACAGTGGAACCCACCCACCCTTGTTCTTCCCCTGGAATACGCACCAGCTAAAACACTATTAAAGGGGTGTTTAGACGGCATGATTTAGTCGTCCTGACTTAGTCGTACATTACAAATCAGCTCGTGTAAACACTGCTATTACAGAGTCATATATGATTTTAGAGTCAGGACGACATGTCATGGGGGATAGAACTGGTTCTATTTGCCATTACAAAATCATGGCGAATTAGCCAATCAGCTTTGAGGTCACTGGGGTTAATTTCTTTCAGAGCAAGATAAAAGAGATAACCCTAAACATGCCAGTATTTTGTCCTGTAAATGGTGTCTGCTGCATATATTCAAGTGCACTTCAGATGAGATCTTATCATGAAGTAAACACTATAAACCCTGACCAGACTGCTTCCAGGGTACAGTCTGATCTGGGTCGATATTCTTCGTCATAAAGACTATCTAATGACATAAGCAGATGAAATAGCAGATGACAAAAGTCGTGACTTGCGGGAATGAGTTTTAACACATGTACTTAGCTATAGCAATGCAACAAATGTAGAGCATGATGAGATAGCTCAAGGTGCCCAGCCAGTTTTCTTCACTTTTGAAAGAAATCACACATGACATTGTAATGCCGTCTAAACAGAAAAATCATACATGACAAAATCATGTATGATTTTGTCAGGCTGACAAAATCATACCGTCTAAACAGGCCTTAAAGGCCTTACTTCAACTGTTTGAAACACTTGCCATGTTCCAAATTGTCTAACAAGTATGAATATACTCATATGTCACAATATTGACCTGAGTATTGAAATAAAGTTTATGTTATGTTATATTATAACACTCTGATAGTGTTCCTGAAATAATTTTTTGAAAAAGTTAATTTTGAAAAAAGATAGCAGACGACAAACATATTAAAAATTACCCAGCATGCAGTGTTAAAAGCTCCATTAGATTTCATAGCCTGATAATCATGTTTGTTTACTTTTCTATTTCATAAAAAAAACATAATATGAGCTGTGACATGAGATTTCCAACAATGTGGTATGCGACCAGCAGAGCCTCAGATCAGCCTGTGCTAGTCGCTTAAACATTCTGAGTGTTAAGCTACTGACTGAACATCATTTGGAGTTTCTATGCTTAAAAAGAGGCTGTACAGGCTCGCCTGAATCTACATTTGTCAAAATGCCACATTGTTGGAAATCACATGTTGTGGCTCATATATCATGTGCGAATCAAGAGGGATGGGACAGGGGGTCCGGACCCCCTGATAAATTACAAAAATATAGGGTTCCTTATCAATACATTAGTACTGGTCCGGATCCCTTAAAATCATAAAGCTACCAAGTCAGCATTCAATGTTGGGCCATCATCAGCCCATCATCGGCCAGCGAAACGCCATTTAAACGGCGTTTTGCTGGCGGGCCAATGATGGCCAGCTAAGAGTGGTATTTGGATCCTTTCTCCCCTCATCAAACTAAAAAAATCGTCAAAGTTGGACCCCCTCGACAAAATTTTCTGGATCACTGCATGTATATTGTGGATATGCACTGGAAGTACCTCATTCAGATGCTTCCAATGCGTGTCCACAACAGTTATCTTATGCATGATCAACTATAGTGTTGTGTGCTGATAAAACTTGTGCAAATAGTTTGAACCCAGATCAGGCCTGACACAACGTCTCGCCTGTTCTGAATCCAAGTTGATCTTGACACTCTGATGATGTTCCTGAAAGAATTTTTGAAAAAAAATTAGCAGAATGAAAAAAAAGCATGCATAATGTCCCAGCAGGAGACTTTAAGATCTTATTGACGTTATAGATGTTTGACTATTCACCAAGGCCTCACCATAGCAGAAATTGAGAGCTGACCTGTAGTGTGTCAGCTTAATTACCAAGTATACCAAGTAAGTAAGTATACCATAAATGACACTATTCACTCGCTTCATTGCCTCAGTACCTGATGATCTCAGCGATGGTCACGTGACCAGTCTTGTGAAGTCATCCGTATCTATTGAGTTGACTAATGCAGATCACTGGAAACCAACTAGAAATGGACATTGTGGGATGGTTTCCTCGGTGGTTATCAGTACTAAGAAATGGGGATTACGAGCCTTGCTCAGGGACACAAGACAATGACTCCTCAAAGACTTGTACCGGGGGTCGCTGGATCTCACTGTAACAAACGTTCTACCACTGGGCTCGGCAACGATGCTCCCAGAACATTTCTGAAATTGGAAAATAAGTCATGAAAATGTAGACAAATCAGGATAACTGACATAACCCGTATATTGCTGAATCCACTTTAAACACAGTGTAAATCTGTTGATCCAAATCAGCTGACTTCACAGGATTTACAGCGTTTTTATGCAACATTTCCATTTTAATGAATTTTTATGCAGCCTATAAAAGTATATCACCCTCAACTTGTATGTTTCTGCATAGCTTTCAGTTTCATATTCAATCTCTAGGCCCACGGACAAATATGGAGGCACTGGGCAGATATATATATGCCTGGTTACGCCGCGGCGCCCACATTTTCAACTTTTCATTACATGTTTATCCGCGGGTCTTTATGTGACGTCAGCTATGACGCTGAGAGTACATGTGAGGGCTGATATGGGTCTACACGCGTGCCAACATGGGTTCACAAGAGGGCCAATATGGGTTTGTGTGAGCAGGCTGTTATCGGTTTGGAATCCAGAGCTGTATCAGCCCGGGTTACTATTCATTTCGTTACTATTTTTAGTAAAACATGAATGTAATAAGTAAATTTGTGCTCTGAGATTTTTGTAGAAAATCTTAATAAACAGACTTAAAGATGAGAGGGCTAATTGCAAATAAATTATATATTTTCTCAACCTAACTTTTCGATAAAGATACTCAAAAGAACCATCTTTATGAGTTTTAAAGTCACTAAAAGCTATGTTTAGACTGATAGATAAGAAAATAATCATATTTTTGTGATCAAAATATTTGCTGATCTGGACCTAATATGGGCATCGACATGACAAAACCAGTCTTCTGGGTTTCTGATGAGGTGAAGCAAAAACCAGCCTGCTCAGCTACAGAGACTAACAAGAATAATGAAATTTCATTTGTAGCAAGTCTTGATATGAAACTTTCCGATAAGCGAATAACAGAGGTGCTGATCAGACTGTGTGGATGCACAGGCTGAACTGCGCCTTTGTTGTTCAGAAACCAGCGAAGAAAGGTTTTCTCGCGTCGAGACCCATATAATAGTAGGGTCAGATCTGATCATTATCAAGAACATGTATTAAAGAAATTAAAAAGAAGAAAGAAAACATGTTGCAGAATATTTCTGTACCTCATTAATCATAAAGGCATATGCTGGCTAATTTTTCATGATTTTTTTGTCGCCACCTGATATTTGTAAAAATTAACTTTTCAAAAAAAATTTTCAGGAACACTATCAGAGTGTCAAACAGTTTGGATCTAGATCAGGCCCGACGTTCTGTCGGGCCTGATCTGGGGACAAACTGTTTGCCAAGATCAGCAGCGGACAACAAAATTAGAGTTAATTATCATAGAGGCCGGTGCAAGAAGGAATCTATTCTACCTAAAATGATGAGAAAAGTTGTCTGCTAATAAAAATTGTGAACAGCTTGGACCCTGATCTGGATCCAAAATGTTAATACTTCTCCTGCTGAACGGGGATTTATCACTTTTTGAAAATGCTGTAGATCCAGATCAGGATCCACACTGTTTTCATCTCTGATTAGTTAGTTTGTCTGATTTGGTTCTTTACATCCCATCAACAATCTTTCAGTAAAACAGGGACTGGTCTTCCTGGGTTGAGCCAGTACTAAGCTAGGATAAATGTGTCTTGCTCAAGGACCACAACGCAGTGACGCCGGTTAGGCTCGAACCCGCGGCCCCTCGGTCTGGAGTCAAGCACTCTACCACTGAGCCACTGCACTCCCTGATTAGTTAGTAAATGCATGCTTACAACTTGGAGTGCAGCGTGTGAACAAGATGAAAATTGGGGAGAAGAAGTCTACATGTAGTACATAAAAATATTCAGCACGACAAGGGTTAATTAATTTTGACAAAAGTTTTGACGAAAATCAGATGACAAGAAAGTTTGCAAAACTACCCAGCTCATACCTGAGACGAGTTCAACGATGCGAGTGCTCGTGAGCGCTCATTATACTAATGCCAGGCTTTACACATTTCGAGTAAAGATAGGTACCAGAACAACGGGCGCTCACGAGCTCTTGTGTTGTTGAACTCGCCTCAGTATTCAAACAAGGTCAAAAGCTCACTAGAGCTTATGTTTGCTGCTTATACGGCCAAGCCTTCTTTTAAACAATTTGGCTGTTTTTTTTGTAATTATACCAGGTGAAAAAAGATAATTGTAGATTTCCTATTAATTTTCAATTGTACAAGGGAGGCTATTACTTTAAAGAAATGTGTAGATTATAAAATCAGTGGTTTCCCTTTCAGCAAGATTAAGGTTGATAAATGGGGAGGATATAACCTGTTTCATTCTGGATACCGGTAAACAGGCACTTTGGCAAACAGCAAAGACCCAGTTGAAATGCCACATAAGGTGCAGCATGCCCATTCACACAAAACAAGCATATACCATGCAAGGAAACAATGTTTTGATTTCTTGTAGGTTTAACTCTTAAAGCGCCAATCACGACTGCAGCAGACGACAAATTTTGCGACATCTTTCCTAGTTTTCGAAAAAAAATAAGGTATGATATTTCATGAAAATTGTCTGCCAGCAGACAATTCTTATGAAATATCGTGCCTTATTTGTTATTTTTGAAAAAGCAGCAAAATTTGAAATTGTCGTCTGATGCAATTTATAGGTTAACTGTGTACTTGCCTGGTCTCTTCCAATGAATCATTTAAATTTTTGGGCTTATGGGTCCTGGGTATTGCTGTTTCACATACCAATGGGTCCAACTGCAAACTTATAAGTCCAGATTCCAGAACACTATTTTTCATGACAATTCTGCAATAGCATTGCATCCTGGGACTCGTCGAAATAAAAACTGCATCCCAAAGAAAAAATTATGAGTAAGGCTATAAAAAAAATAAATAAGTGTTTTCAAGCCACTTTTTTTTGAAAAACAGAAGAGGCAGGCAGGTTTTTATTTCCCCCAAAACAGATGAGGCCACTTTTTTATTTTCTATTTCATCAAAAGCTAATGGGGCACATGTTTTTTGCTTATTTAAAACATAACTAGAACGCGCAGTCGATGGGGCGCCATTGCAAATCCCTACGCTTAAGTTTTTGACCCCCAGCACCCCCCAAGTCCCACCCCTGAATGAAAATTCTGTTCAATATGTTTTCTATCTTTTATTTGTGAGAACACACGCAAAGTTTGGTATAAACAATTGAAATTGACATGGTAAATGAAATTTAATAATATTTGACTTTTTGATCTCACCCCAAGGTTACCAGTTTGACCCTAGGATGAAAAATTAACTTGCATTTTGTTCTGCTCATCACCCACGTTGATTTGATTTGCAACATGACCATGTTTTTTTTTCAAAAAAATGACCCCCTGGGCACCCCCAGCTCCCAAAGTCCCACCCCTGGGGCATGACCAAGGTGACAGAATGAAAATCCCGTCTGATATGTTTTGTATATTTCAACAACACACACAAAGTTTGGTATAAAAATCTTTGAAATTGACACGTTAACCTAAATTTAATGATATTTGACCTTATGACCTCACCACAAGGTCACCAGTTTGACCTTAGTATGAAAATTTTACTTGCATTCTGTTCTGCTCGTCATCCCCGTCGATTTGATATGCCACACGACCATGTTTGACAAAAAAAAATTTTGACCCCCTCGGCACCCTCAAAGCCCCAAAGTCCGACCCCTGGGGCATGACCCAGGCATGACCCAGGCAACAGAATTAAAATACCATCTCATATGTTTTGTATCTTTCATTTGTGAGAACAAACACAAAGTTTGGTATAAAAATCTTTGAAATTGACTTTGTAATTGAAATTAAATGATATTTGACCTTTTGATCCCTCCCCAGGGCCCCAGGGGGCGGGGCAAAAAAAATGCCGTTGCACACCCCATTCATGTGAGTAACTCACACACCAAATTTGGTTGAATTTCGTCAAACGGTTTAGGAGGAGATAACATAAAGGACAGACAGACTGACCGATGGACAGAGGCGATTACAATATCCCCTTAGGCTAGAAAAAATACAAATGTTTCTCGGGCACCGCCGCATCTAGTTGAAATGCCCCGCATATACATTTTTTTCTCTTTAAAAAATAAATAAATAAACACCGCATGCCTTTGTTGTTGTCTTTCAAGATCATCTAAAGTTCACCAAACGGTCAGTAAATTGTTTACATGATTTCGGGTTGTAATCAGAACTAGAAATTTTATTTGGCAAAAACGCAATAAGACATTTCGACTCAGAAACTGCCTTAAAGAACGTTTCGGTCCAGGTTTATTTGAT
The DNA here is from genome assembly GCA_964019695.1 of Loripinus fragilis. Taxonomy (NCBI): domain Eukaryota; kingdom Metazoa; phylum Mollusca; class Bivalvia; order Lucinida; family Lucinidae; genus Loripinus; species Loripinus fragilis. The sequence continues at coordinate 60,043,052 of OZ026521.1, read as the reverse complement.
GAAATGGAGTGGAGCAAAGCCAAAGGCCTTAAGGAGGAGGGTTACTGAATACCTGTGCCACCTATATTGATTTTTTCAGACTGGGGAACAACAGTCTAGCATTTCAGACACCCCGGCTAGTACAAAAACCTTTTATGCACTAGTCATTTGTAACAAGGCCCCCACCCCCGGGGAATAACAGGAACTTTAACTTTTGTCCTGTCAAGTCAAGTGTATTTGCGAGGATTGCCTCGCAACAATTAATTTGATTCACTTTTTTGCTATTTGACAGATAAGCAAATTTCTTTAATCAAGTCCTGTCTATTTGCAAGGATTTCCTTTCATCAAAGAAATTTCATTCAATTTTGTTCAAAAAAAAAAAAAAAGAAAAAAGGCCTCATCTGTTTTGGGGGAAATAAAAAACAACAACCCTGCCTGCCTCATCTGTTTTTTAAAAAAAAATGGCCCGAGAAACAATCCTTTTTTTTAGCCTTAGCTTTTTTTAAAAAGGCATGAGGATAAAAATGTTGATATTTTGATTTTGGCATCTGAATAAAATTAATGAGCCCCCCCCCCTTTTTTATTTAAGTTTAGACAGATGAGGGGCATTGAAACAGATGAAGGAGGGCCTGAGAAACAATTGATTTTATTTTTGCCTAAAAGATGCAGAAAAATCACTGAGGCTGGTCTGCGATCTGTGTGATCATAGCATTTCCTGGTCATAATCAACCACTTGTTGTTGCTTTCAATCAACCCTTTGTATACTAATGGATTCCATTTCTGGTTTAATACAATAAACATGGGATAGTCCATTGTACATATCTAGGGGTGTACAAAGTACACCTGCCGATAATACTCGCAAGAGGGTCTGGCAGTATATGGAGAAAGAAAAAGAAAGTGTCAGGTTATTACTTTTGAAAATGAGTATTCTTTTGTCTGAAGATCTTTTTTTACCTTAACAAACAGTTTAGACCCTGATGAAATATAGCATTATGCTGCACTAATCTGGGTCTTCACTGTTTGCAAAAATATTTGCTAGTATCTCACTGGGATGCGAGCAATTTGCGACTATTTCGAGACTAATTTGAGACATGTTTTGGCGACAGAAATACGACATTGCAACCATAATCACATTGCGGTCACACCGAACAGGTGATTAAGACATATTTGCGACAGTCGCACGAATGTCGTACGATTGTCGCACGAATCATTGGCGAATGTTTCACGACTTTCGCGCGACATTCGTGCGACATTCGCGAGACACTCGCACGATGTTCGTCAGATGAAATTGCATCAACCGCCTCACGACGTTCTCACGAGCGTCGTGCGACTGTCGTACGACTGTCGCGCGAAGGTCGTGCGACTGTCGCGGCATGGTTTTGCAAGAAATGTTAAACCAAGAAAAATAAACATTTGAACAAGCATTGAAGGTCCTACGCTGTTGGAAGGAACTAGAGGGCCTGTTGGAAGGTGTCAAGTTGCTGGGTGGTGTTGGACTGTTGAAATGTAGCAATTATTGAGTTAGAAAAAAGTTTACTCGTTTAAGCTGCACAGTTATGATGGCCCATCATCTTAAGAAAGTCAGTCGAGAACGCACATGCTCTAATTGCCCATGCGTATGGCATGATGAGCCCAATCAAATCAAAATTGCAATGAGTTCATATGAACCTCGTCCTGCGAAAATCTATTTTATCAGTAATGCGCACAACAAAGGCACAGATCAGACTGCACAGATCAGACTGCACGGATGCGCATTCTAATCAGAATCTTAGTTGTTCGCTGCAGTGATTATTTTTATAGGGTTCTATATGCCAAATTCAAACCTTAGAAGGGCTGCTGAGACTAAGCAGGCTGTTGTAGTCTAACCAAGACACAATAATAATACCTTTATACCGTAATAGAAATTGTAAACATTAGTAAGTAGGCCTTATAAAACATACTTAACAAAATTATCCTGCAGAATGCAGAACCATTTTAAATAACTGAAATTACTCCAAACAGTATACATGTAAGTAAGCCTAATCAATACACCATACTTATATGAAACTATCCTCTCAGATAGCAAGAATACTTGACAACTGGAATTAGTCAAAACTGCATACTTAAGTATGCCTAAACAAGATCTCGTACTAAGAAGGAACTGTCATCTCAGATAGGATGAACTCTTTTAACGAACCTTTGGCGACATAATTGCGAGTAATTTAAGATACTCGCGCGATAGTCGTGAGACGTTCGTGTGACTGTCTCACGACGTTCGCCAGAACATAGCTTAGTTTAATTTACTCGCAATGTTGTCGCGAAGTGTCTCATTTATGTCGCAATTGTCTCGCAATTCAGTCTTATTTATCTCGCAAATATGTCTTGTTCCAAAATGATTGCGACTAAATTGCGAGGGGTCGGCGACAAGTTCGCGATGGGTTCGAGACACCCGCGATCACTTTGCGACCATTTTGCGAAGAATTTTGTCGCATAAAATTTTTGAACATGTTCAAAATTTTCGCGACTACTTTGCGCCACTTGGCGACACATGCGAGGAAATTACGAATCACTGGCGACTGTTTCGAGACTACTTTGCGAGCAACTCGCGATGTCTGTCGCCAGTTGTCGCAAAACAGTCGCAGTCCAGTGAGATAGGGGCTTTAGGGGTTTCCTGAATACAAAGTGTAATCACAGTTATTTTATTTGAGATTTTGGGAAGATATTTCATAAAAATTGGGAAAATAAGTACTAAAATACATGAAATTGGGAAAATAAAGGCCATTTTTGGATTGGGAATGACTCCCATATAAGGCGGTAAAAATGGCTATTGAATCAGGTTTCAAATAGATGCTGAACATGCGCGAATCCAGGAATTTTCGTCAGGGGGGTCCAGGTCAATCTAACTAAAATGGTTAATTTCGAGGAAAACTGTCATTTTTCAAGGTTCCAGAGGGGTCCAACATTTTCCAGGGGGGGGGGGGGTCCAATTTCTCATTCCCTATAGAAACCCACATAACTTGTGATTTTCGAGGGGTGGTCCGGACCCCCTGTCCCCCCCCCCCTCTGGGTCTGCATTTGCTGGAAATGTCAACACAATATTTTCAGAAGTTTTAATGATATTGGGAGTTATAAATCCACCAAAATATGAGGGATTTATGAATCGTGAATTACTGAGTGGGTAAAGGGTGTCGATCATCAAGATCAGGGTGTGACATATCAGTTTAAGAGAATCATGTGTTTGAGAGGAAAAATATACTATCTGCAGAAATACAGATGAAAGATGATAAGCTGAACATAGAGGCCGATGACCTGCACAGGCTGCGTTCAGAATCTACATAGCCTAGGTAAACATAGGTATTATAGGTATCCTTAGTCCCATTAAATGAGACTTATAAATTCAGTTATTATCGTTCATATCTTCATTTACATTTTCATTTTGACTTTTTCTATTTAAGTTTATATTTTCATTGACAGGCCGAATTTAGAAACGTCCGATGATAAAAAAATGAATGCGAACCCTAAGAACTGGAGTAAGGTATATATACTATAGAAAAAGTATTGTAGTCAAGGTTCCTCTCAAAACCATGCCAACCTCAACTACAACTTGTAATCGACTGTTAATCAATTAAGTTAGGACAACGATACTTAAATGTAAGCGCTTAAAGTCGGTGCAATTAAGAAAAAAAAACCCATCGTGTCATTGTGCGCTTCTTCTTAAACTTTCACTTTCATCAATATTGCGCGCGAAATGACTCGACTGGTCGGCAATCTTTTCTTTATAAAACTACGTGAATACTAAAAGAAAAGAAATAATACCCGACTGTTTTTTGTGTATTACCTAAACGGAAAGAAATGAATCGAATGGTACGCAGTGATATCGAATGTTACAAGAACGAGATAGTTCACCGACATGCACATTTTGAAGACAGATCACCCAAAAAATTGAAGACAGTTCACCGACAGAATTGTAGACAGTTCACTTTCAAGGGTTCTTTTGAGCACACGCACCATATGTTTTGGATGAGAAATAAAGAAGATAATATTCCAATACGCACTCTTATCTGGAGGCCTGGTTGTTTTATTTGCGTAAACTTTTAATTGATTTCTTACCCATTAATTTAAACATGTGTTTTGGGTGCTCAAGGGGACCGTCTCATTGAGACGGTTCTTTTGACTACCCACGCCATATTTTTTGTATTGCTATTCATAGATCCGGATAAGGAAATTTTATTTGCGTAAACTTTTAATTGTTTTCTTACCCATTAATTTGAACATGTGTTTTGGGTGCTCAATGGGACCGTCTCATTGAGACGGTTCTTTTGAGTACCCACACCATATGTTTTGGATGAGAAATAAAGAAAATAATATTCCAATACGCACTCTTATATGGAGGCCTGGCTATTCTCATCTAAAGTGGTGTTTAATTGCTTAGAGGTCTCACTGTGTTTGCTTTAAGTAGACATGAATACCCACTTTGGAGATTATGCTAATTCTCGTAACCATATTTTTAAACTTTCCTCAAATGTGTATTTGTTCGTATGTTTTGACTTGTACCGGTTAGGGTCAATGAATAAAACTCTCATTTTTTTTATTGTATTCATAGGGAATGTCACAATACTAACCATTAATCGATTGTATTATAAAAGAAGGCTTTTATCAGGCAAATTAAGTTACACATTTGCCATTGGACTTAGGTTTTATTGGACATACACATGGCTAGTGCCATATGAGCAATCATTGCCTTGTCAATGGGAAAATACACTAGATATCATCAAACGTAAAACATTACACGGGGAAGAAATAAATGGAAAACTATGTAAAATAAAAAAGGTAGGCATACAACCAATCTGTTTGAATATCCAAACAAAATGCTTTGCATTGTTGGCGGCCTTCATCAAAAATAAAGTACATGTACAATTACAAATATAGATAAAGGATCACATTGGAACAGTCTAGCTTCATGTAGCATTCAAATTGCCTATTATTCGTTAATCAGAGAGTGAGTACGACCTTCTCAGCATATTATCACATCAAATCATAACTCATCAATGATTACATGACCCACAGGTGTGCACTAGACTATGATCAATGTGCGAGTCCGTATGTCTGTCTGTCCATCTGCCCGTTAGCAGTTAGTCAAATGCTCATAACTCTTAAACCACATGATTCATTTTGTTCAAATTTTGCATACATACATGTCTACATTGTCTAACCACTGGCACATGTAACAGTCTTTTTTGATGAAGGGGGCTTTGCTGAGCATCAGTCTGGCTAGTCTTGGTCAGTTAGTGAAAATGCTCATATCTCTTGAACCACATAGTAGTAAATTTGGATCGAATTTTGCATACTTATTGGTTTTAACATTGTCTAGCCACTGATATGCATAACGGTGACGAGGCTGCTGGCGTGATTAAAATGAAAACTGTTTGATACTCTGGTGGTAAAGATAAAGATAGAGAAGCTTTATTTAACGTCGCTATTTTGAAATAGACAACATTAGCTCTGTAGACCTATTATTGCGACATAACAATATCTTTAACAGATACTTACTGCCTTACTCTAGCTTCCTAGCAAAACCCCTATTATGGCGAGCGTCAGCAGGGGAGCATCTAGTACCATTTTTATACCTCAGGTATGGTGCGACCAGGATTCAAATCCATGACCTCCAGCTCCAAAAGTTGACGCTCTACCAACTGAGCTTTCGGGGCAGTAAGCTATGGTATTCCTGAAAGATTTTTTTAAAATGATATTGAAAAAAAATCAGCAGTTGGCAAAAAGCATGCAAAATTACCCTGTGTATATATAGGCAGAGAGTTAACACATGTTCCATCGAACAAAATCCAGCTTTTTTGTACACAGTTTTATGCACTACCTCTGACCTAGTAGTACATACGTACACCTTGATTTGTCTGATATTATTATTTTGCAAGAAGTGAAGGAAATTTTTGCAGCAAAGATATAAAGAGTGCCACAAATCATGGTCAAGGTGCACACTAAGTAACCTAACAAGTGTCATATTTACCTTTAGCATTGACTTCATATTCACGTGATAAGTTGATTACCAACGAAACAACGTGGATTCAACGTTGATGGTGCACTTATGATTTGAAGTTAACGTGTGTTTAAACTATATTTGAGCCAGCACATTTTTGTACTTATCACATATATGCACAAGTCGTTGTTTAAACGGTATGCGAAGATGGCTTCCTAGTGGGCATAAAGGCCCTAATTTATGTCAGAGCCTTCATCGACACCCTGTTTCTGCACACTATTGCAGGCTCCTCTAAGCATTCGCTGATCACATATGTGGTTAGTACCTCACCACAATCTCATGAACTGGCCCATTCCTATACGAAAAGTTGTGGTACTTTTGTTACTTTCACCATCATCAATTGCGTAGCCAGTACGTAAAACTATTTATTCACACGCAAGATCAGGATTTCCGTTGTTTTTACCCATATGAGATAATTCTTTCTCACATGCTAATATGTTCTTAAAAAGGTATCCCTTGGAAGCAAAGACTGCATTAAAGAATTGAAACTAGAGTGTGCATATTTCCTGGGCCAGACTAGCTAGTTTCTGCCATTTAGGCTTCATCAGTGACCCTCAATAGTTTCAAAGTTCCACAATGAAACCCATGATCCCAAAGGACAAGAAAATAAAATCTACACTATAGTGAAGGGCAGGGAGACGTTCTACCGCCGCCACACAGTCCCAGTCACCAGCTGTAGTGAAGTCAAATATGTTCTTAAAAGGGTATCCCTTGGAAGCAAAGACTGCATTAAAAAATTGAAACTAGAGTGTGCATATTTCCTGGGCCAGACTAGCTAGTTTCTGCCATTTAGGCTTCATCAGTGACCCTCTAATGCTTACATTATCGAGTGATCCCTATGTTAGCTGGCTGTCGGAAAAATCTGTCCCACATCTCTACCCATGTGAGATAAGCGTAACTGATACGAGATAAGCCACACGAGGCTGGTTGCTAATGCGAGATAACCAACACACAACATTTTTGGCGCATGACTGTATTCTTTTGGAAACGAAAGGTGAAATGTTGATCACGTTCAGGCATTCAGGAAAATTTTCAATGTTGAAATTTCAACGATTAAAGTATACAGGTACACTTGGTATCAACTAAACCTGAGCACTTTTACTTTAAACATCTAAAAATTGCTTTGTACATGTAAAATGCATCGCATGAGTGACATATTTTGACGTGTTGGGCAATGGCTGACTGACTGCACCAGACTGGAGAGTCTTGCCGATTTAATAAAAATAAACTGATTTTCCTCAACAAACTTACTTACTGTTGCTGATGAGGTAGTAGATGATAACAGCCTGCTAACTAAAAGAAATGAAACGAGTATTAAAGTCTGAGCAAATTGTCTGCTCTCAGAGAATTTTATACCAAATAAAAACATCTTAGCGAGTGATGTTTTTTTTTACTAATAATAAGTGTGGAAGTTGCTTATTTTACCCTGAGTGACAAGCAAGTATATGTCAATTTAGACACATGTTTTTTTGTGTGGGGGGAGGGCAAACGCTATTATGCGACCCCTCCTACAAAATTATTGCGGGGGTGGCTGTTCCGACGCCTATGAATGATAACACCAACATTGCCCGTCAACATACTTATATATAGTCTGTTTCTTACGTTCAAGCTCAAATAAAAGGTTTATTAATCAAAATAAAGGCCTTTTAAGGTTGTTAAAGGTTTTTAGCCTAATAGGGGGCCTGCATGCTATCTGCACTTATAAAAACACACACACACACACACACACACACACACACACACACACACACACACACACACACACACACACGCGATAATAAGATAATCAGGTAAACTGTATTCCATCTTGTTGGTCTGCCATCCATATGTCAGTCTGTTTTATTGTTTTTGTCTATGTTCATGATATTGAACATTTAACTTAAATCAAAAACAAATATTTCATTAAGTACTCATTTTAATGTCATTGACCATTCCTTCATCTGCAAAGTATATTACAGCAATATTTATTGGGTTTATCTAAACATATGGCAGCTGACATCTTACAGTCATAATAATGGGCATTAAGCAGATGGATATTTGCCTCATTTTCACTGAATTAAATACATCACGGAATCACCTTATCTGTTTGATTTTCAGTGGTTCACTCTGTTTTAATTACAATCAATGCAAATCAGAATGTTACAACTATTTAAAGAAAAGTATTTTCAATAAGTGAACAGTTGAATTTGGTATGTTTTATTGCACCCAAAATGAAGAAATTTGTTACAAAATATGTCGTCTGCTATAGCAATTAATAGTGCCTTAAAGACCTGTATTCCTGTCTAATAGAGATCATTCAAGTGCAGATCCAGAGGGGGGGGGGGCAGGGGTTCCGGACCCCCCTGGAAAATCACAAGTTATATGAGTTTCTATAGGGAATAAGCAATGGGACCCCCCTCTGGAAAAAGTTGGACCCTCCCACCCCCCTGGAAAATGTTGGACCCCCTCTGGAACCTTGAAAAATGATAGTTTTCTTCAAAAATTAACCATTTGACTTCAGTTTTATAATGCTGAGGACTAAAAAAAGAAGAAAAAAAACGTTGTCAGAGCTTTTTTGTCATATTGACCTGGACCCCCCCTGACGAAATTTCCTGGATCGGCGCATGTAATTAAAGGATTAACTGATAAAGGACAGTTTCAGTATCTCACAAAAGTAAAGGGGCCTCAAGAGGGGTTACCTGTAAACAACACAATTTCATTCATTAAGATAAAGATCAACAATTTATCAGAAAATACCTAATCTCTTCATTGGACCACTTTATTGTTCCCTATAAGCTAGTCATAATTACCTCATTATGATTGTCATTTGATCTTCCCAATACGACCCCTGGAGAGAGTCATTTTGTGGGGTTCCACTATTATTGCTCAGGATTTAACCTCTATAAGGGTTACATTTTAGAAATAAATATAAAACATCCGCCCATGTATCAAAATATACTCATCAATGTACACACTGCTTAAAATATTATTCTGAAACGTTGTGAATTTTGGCCATTATCAAGGATTTAGATTCTGCTCTGGTAACGTGTAAGCAGGTCAAAATGATCCAGACCACTTGTTAGGAGCTCATTGACCTTTAAAATGGCTGGAGTCCAGTGAAGCCAGAAAGTAATTTTAAATTACAGGCTAATTGAAGAGATTTCACAAATATTAAATGATGGATTATTCCTACCAACTGTAAGCTCTATAAAAATTGCATTTGAAAAAGAGTGAAATTTTAAAGTAATCTCCTTTTTGTTTTTTGGAGAGGTTCATATTGGATATAATGATTGCCTATGGTGTGTAGATTACAACCCAGATTTCAGATTGCCAACATGGCATTAGATCTAGAGTCAAACGCTAAGGTCATTTGTATCGATTCGTAACGTGAACCACCCATATATTTTTTTTATGTTTGGGACTTTAAAAATCCATCACGAGTGTGAGGGTGGTGTAGACAAATCTGTCTCGAGAATCACCGATTGGTGATGATAAACAGTGATAGTGAGGGACAGATTTTTTTTTATCTCATCCCCACACGAATAATGGATTCTTTTTCTTGCTCGCCACTAAATACCTCATTTTATACAGGAAAAAAACATGAAAAAGGCTTCCATAAACCCTGAATACGCTGAGATACGACATGGTGACGTCATTTCAACTGTACAATGACGCCACGGATCGATGTGCTGCTCGTTTTTTCTATCTTTCCCGCGAGCTGGTACGGTATGTCATATAGATTTATCTCACTTGGGTAAAAACAATGGAAATCCTAATCTGGTGTGCGAGAAAATGATTTCTTATGGTGGGCAGATCGTTGAAAAGCGTTCTTTTCATGATCAAAGATCGTCAATCATTATAAAAGAGTGGGATATAGCATGGGTATTTTGAGGCAATTGGCATGTCTTGTTATAAACCCAATCACGGTTTATATTTGAAATTTTCTCTTTAAATAATCGCCTTACGGTGGGTTAAGCATCGACGCTGACTTGAATCGGTGGGTCGGTGCCTGATGTTTGTCTGAGGCTTGGCCCACTGCGGTTCGAATGGGTGTTTCTTACGCTCTGGCAGTCTGTGTGTAGAGAGCCCTTTTCTTTGTTTCATCACAGTTGTTAAATTGATTTGGTTGTTTCCCAGCGATGAAACATTGCATAAGTTAAAGAAGCTTTATTTAACGTCGCTTAATCGAAGCAGACAATATTAGATCGGCGACCTAACAATACATGTATCTTCAACAGCTGTTTATTTACCTGCATTATTCTATCTTCCCAGCACAACCCTTTTTATGCGAGCGTCAGTAAGGGAGTGGCTAGTAGCATTTTTTACACTTTTGTTATGATGTGGCCCGGATTCGAACTTACGACCCCCCGCTCCGATTCAAGGGGCTGTTCTCTTAACAACTGAGCTATCGGGGCAGTGAACTAGCTAAACTTATTTTGTGTTTTACAACAGCAGAATCTAGGGTGAAGATTTGGCCAGTAAAATTAATTTTAGCTCTCCCCAGGCCCAGTGTTGGTTCTGCTGTTGTTTATTCATTCAGGCCCCCAGATAATAGTGCGTAATTGAACATTAAGTTTCTTATATCTCAACGTCTCGATGAGACGGTTCTTTTGAACACCCAAAACACATGTTTAAACTGATGGATAAGAAAATAATTGCAATTTTACGCAAATTACTTTCGCTTAACTGGCCCTATGTTCATTGTTTGTTGTTACTCCCGTTGTTTGTGGGGGTTCTGTGTTAGATCTTTGTTTGTTTTGCAGTACTTTGTGTCTTTTCTAGTTTTGCAATCATCTCGCTGGTTGCTTGACTTTTGATTTGTTCTGAATGTCATGTCGCCGTTATCGCTATTTTGCTCTTCCTCGCGGTGCTCGGGTATGTCTGTAGTATGTGATTTTAGGCTTTCCTGGTCATACCCACTTACTTTATGAGTACAGATGGCTGATATGACTTTGGAGTCATATATCAAGGAATGATCTCCTCGTGCATTTTTGATTGAACCTTTTCTTATTTAGCGCATGTAATTATCACGATTGCCAAAAGGGAACAGCATAGGCACTGATCAGACCTCTCAGATGTGCAGGCTGATCTGTGCCTTTGAGGTTCGCAAGCAGTAAAATCAGGTTTTCTCTCGGCGAGACCAACATCTATTAAATCAACCTTTTGTTATTATATTGACTGACAATGCCTGTTGTTGATAAGTAAACAATCGTTGACATTAATATTATCTATTAGCATGATAAATGTATCATCTGAGTATTATAAACAAAAAATACATTTATCAGTATTTATCTTTGTCTATTTCACATGATTGGTAAAAACATTTTTCTTATACATGTATATATTGCTCAAAACAAGGTTTCCATCAGTTAATAATGTAAAAGTAGAAACTAGGATGCATTTAGAGCAACCCTTTACTTTGCTCACAAAGACCAGGCCTGGAGGTTATAAAACTTGAGTTCATTCACAGACTCAAAATGAAGCGCAATGATTGGCTGCTTCCGGACACGTGCCTGCAAGCAGCCAACCATTGCCCTTTTATTTTGAGTCTGCGAATAAACTCAAGTTTTATAACCTCGAGGCCTGGAAGTATGGTTACAGTGCACTTGGCACAGAGGATGCTGGAGAAGCTTAAACAGAGTAACCCCCCTAAATGTGGTTGGAATATTTTCGGATTTGATAATTATTGCCTTCAAGAAATCATTTTGAATGATTACATGCAACCGTTTGTGCCAAAAGAATCAATTATGTTGGAAATATAGGCAATGCCTGTTGCTTGGATTTGGCTAAGCTTAAATTTAGAATGTTGTCAAATTCCCAAAAAAATGTTGTTTTTTAGTTAAAATGGCATTTTTTAGTCCAAAAAATATTTTCAGCTTTTTAGCTGAGTTGATTCTTCTCAATTCCTAAATGTGAAATTTGAATACAAAACTTGTTTTAATGTCCATAAAAATAATCGGGATGCTTTAAACAGCCCAGAGTTTTTCCCAAATTTGGCATATGTACATGTAAGAAAATGCAATTTTACAGATTTTGACACTAGTTTTGCCTTACAGATTAAATGTAACAACAAATATAGGGTTGAGCTTCCTTACGGTTTTGCTGCATTTGACTGCCAATAAGAAATAATGTTGATATCAGTTAAAATACATTTTTGACATATCTAGAAATTTGAATTTAAAAAGTTCACAATTTTTTTCATGGGCAATTACTAACTTCAAGATTAATTTGAGGCAAAAAATAATATTATAGGTGAAAACGCCATTTTAACCAAAAAGTACATTTTATTTAAAAATTTGTCAATCTTCTAAAATTAAGCTTAGATACGGATGTTTCACACATAATGGATCATTTGGGCATCAACAATTACATGTAATCACCCATATTAATTAACTAAAAGCAAAACATAGCAAATCTGAAAATATTCCAACCACATTTACGTATGGGGTTACTCTGCTTGAACTCTTCCAGCCACCTCTATAACAAACATACTACCACCATACTTCTAGGTCTTTGCGAGGAAATAAAAAGGTTGCTCCAAATTTTTATTAGTTTCATTTTTTAAACATATAAGATAAATGTATATACAGGGTTATTCTGGATGTTTGGCAGGATGATTTCCTTTATTAATCCCATTTTTGGATTTTCATGTGGTTATGTTAGACTTCTAGGTCATTTATTATACATAACACTATACAACGTTTGTTTGAGAAGTTTTATTCCAAGCGTTTAATTTGATCTTTCAGATCTTATATTCCATTTATTATATGCACTTAACAAAAATGCCAACCGTCACATTGTATACCTTAATCATTTTCTGTAGAGCCATAAACTATTCTAAAATTCCATTTGCAGGACCAGTATCCTCAGTAAATGGTACCTCAAAGCCGTTAAGCATTATTCAGAACATTGCATCCAAGAGGGCTGCCCTCTTGGCTCTCGTTTGTGATGTTTAAATATGCTTTTGTCACTTTCTAATGCTGTATCCTGGGTCAGGTGTGGTACTTGATCGTATCTATTCCTGATCTTTGCCGCCTTTCTTACTATGACGAATACAGGTACTCGCGTTTTCAAGAGTCACAATAATTTATATTGGGTGGTGGGGTAGATTTTAACACTTTGACCAAAGTTGCCAATTGTCACATGGTACTAGTGCTGTTTTTTGCATTAATATGTTCAATAAATGTTTGGCATTAGAAATAATTTTTTTTTTGCCAACTTGAAAGAAAATTGGATACCTATATTTCAGAAAGTTATGTCTCACAAAATATGATAAAATACTGAAATTGTGACTTTAGATATAGGGGAGTACTAATCTATAATGGACGTCCTGTATTCTTATGCAGAAAACTTTTGCACACTTTTACCGACTGTAGTAAACGACATATCTGCCTATGTCAATGTAGTTGTAAGGTTATTCTAGATTTTGAAGGAAATCAACAAAATATAAGTGAACGGTTGGCAATTTTGTGTTTAATGATGGAAATCACTGGACGTGTGTCAATCAACGTTTAACGTTTCCTACATTATAACTTGACTTGTTTTATTCTACATACGCAATCATTCCATGAATATGATATTTCAAATGTCATTTTACCCTCAATGTTAGATATGATATAATATCTATTTATATGTGTTATACGTTACATTGTTGCATATTGTAGAAATGTGTGTGCTTATATCTACACACTCTCACTCAACATATTGGACATCACAGACGATCAGTTGATCCCACACTGCTCCTATGACTAGCTTGTCTCTTACGAGTGTTGCTGCCCCGGCTCCAAACATTTCTGAACCATTGTTGTCTGCATAGACCTCTACTACTTCACTCACCATATTGCTTTGCATCTTAACTTTCAAAACCTGTAATTAAAAAGGAGTTCTGTGACATTGGTTCCCGTACCTTTTACAGTCAAACCTGTCTTAAGCGACCACTCAAAAATAGAAAAAAGAAAACTCTAAAATACAAAAGGTAGTTTAATGTAAGTCGGAAGTTGTGCAGAATGCTCCCCTTGGAGCATTCTGCAATACTTTTGACCTGCATTAAGTGATAAATTGTCTTAAAAACATTTTGGTCTTTTTGAGAGTGACCCTTTTTGACCGGTTTTACTGTATTTTTGTCTTTGAGCTCTTTGCATTCTGGATAAAGTTTAATGGGGTTTTTATCACTGAATCAACATTTTGCTGCTGTCTATGGCATAAACTTCATATTTAGCAATTTTAACTAAAATTTAAAAAAAAGAATCAACCAAAACCCGTTTAATTTCAATTTACATGCTCAATACATGGTCTATAATCCATGCTCGATAAGCGTAGAGTGGCAAAACAGATCAACAGTTAGAAGTATGAAAAAAAACTGTATTTGTCCAATCAGGTGAATAAAGCACCGTAACCTGACCATCTATGTAACTCTACACTTATCGAGTAATACCTATATATGGATGCAAACAATGAGATATGATCTAAATTAAAACAACAATTTTTACTTTAGCACGGAATTAAACAGAATAACGTTACTCAATTTAGATGAAGTCATTTAAAAAATATTAAATTTTTAGATACAATGTTGAAGTATGGCGCCAGCTACGAGGGTCAGTCAAAAATAACTGAGAGTTGATTCATATCTTTTACGTAGGCTGACGTACACTAGTGAAATTTGGCACATGCATGCAATGAACTGCCCAGCGTCAGAATATGCAATATACAAGACCATGCAAAGTATAGATTGTTGTTGCCTAGCAACCGAAGAATGTAAAATAACGTCATGCATTCACGCTGGAATTTGGCGTTGCCATGGAAACACTATACAAAATTTATGTTACATCAACTTGTGCATTTGTTGCAAAAACAATATGTGAATGTATTTTGTGAAATGCAACAACTCAGATTGAGGCACTGGAATTTTATTACATAAATAAGAGGAAAACTAAGTAAATTTTCTGAAAATTTCACCCCAAAATATACCCCACTCACCAGTTAGGTTCATTTTAGACCAATATTATCAACTAAGTATCATGTCATATGACCATATAATTGTATTTAGTAATTGGTTTTGACATCTGAATGCATATCTTGAATATTCAAAGGAATAAACGGTTGCCATAGCAACAAAATCTGGTATTTTAGTTAAATTGCAATTTCCTTTGATTTTGGTTGCTAGGCAAAGAACATTGCATGTATTGTATTTACTATCTATTACACTTCTTCAAAACATTGCTAACATATTGTTTGACACAATTGGAGAGATAAAATGTCCGTTATTATACTGTTTTAGATTTGAAATGATTTTAAATTCATGGCTGCTTAGTCAGAAGTGTCGTCAGCGTGAACGCACATCGCTGAGAGACGGTCTTCGGTTGCCTAGCAACAGCATATTGAAGATGGTAAGACGTCAACTTCTATATGTAATGAAGCCCGAAGGTTCATTCTATATGTATACTAAGTTTCAGCCAAAATTGCCGACCCAGTAAAAAGATATAAACCAACTCTCAGTTATTTTTGACTGACCCTCGTATAACATTGAAAGGTGCAATTGTGAAAAAATATAAAACATGGGGCATTATCTGCTAATAATGAAATGAAAATTACACAGCTGTTTACTATTTATATAAGATTAAGCCACAGAATGATGCATTTTGGTAAAATATCTAATGAATACAAGGAAAGGTAACTCAGGTACAGAAAAAGGCATGTCATCATATAATTGTATATAACTTTTGAACGGATAGGAAATTATCATGTGGGCTTTACAAAAAATATTGCCTTTCCTTTTGTCATCATTGTAGAAAACGTCAACGATTTTTGCTTTCCCTTTAATCTGCAAATGGAAGTCAATTTTATGATGTTTTGGATCCACATTGAAACAATTATTTCCAAGAATTAGAATATGATTGTGTCTCGTTTACTCTATACATTTCTTATTATAGAATAGATATTACGTTGGGTGAACTTTAAAAAAACAGTTGCATGGACATAAACTACAATTATCTGACTACAATATCAAAGAGCTTTTGAAAAATATACCCCCTTAAGATCAGAGATACGTACATTGAGGGTAGTGTTTTGCCTTTAACTCTCAGTTCGTCCAGTATTCTGTACAAGATGGGATGACAGCCGATCCAGAGATCTCCAGTCTCTTGGTCCACCTCTATATTGTCAACTGCTGTATTCATGTCCTCCTCCTGAAAGAAAAAGACCTTTCTGCAATATGGGATGACAGCCGATCCAGAGATCTCAAGTCTCTTGATCCACCTCTATATTGTCAACTGCTGTATTCATGTCCTTCTCCTGTAAGAACAAGATCTTTCTACAAGATGGAATGACAGCCAATCAAGAGATCTCACGTCTCTTGACCCACCTCAATATTGTCAACTGCTGTATTCATGTCCTTCTCCTGTAAATACAAGACATTTCTACAAGATGGGATGACAGCCGATCCAGAGATCTCACGTCTCTTGATCCACCTCTATATTGTCAACTGCTGTATTCATGTCCTTCTCCTGTAAGAACAAAAACTTTCTACAAGATGGGATAACAGCCAATCCAGAGATCTCCAGTCTCTTGATCCACCTCTATATTGTCAACTGCTGTATTCATGACCTCCTCCTGAAAGAATAAGACCTTTCTACAAGATGGGATGACAGCCAATCCAGAGATCTTCAGTCTCTTGATCCGCCTCTATATTGTCAACTGCTGTATTCATCTCCTCCTCCTGTAAGAATAAGACCTTTCTTCAAGATGGGATGACAGCCGATCCAGAGATCTCCAGTCTCTTAATCCACCTCTATATTGTCAACTGCTGTGTTCATGTCCTCCTCCTGTAAGAGTAAGACATTTCTACAAGATGGGATTAAAGCCAATCAAGAGATATCCAGTCTCTTGGTCCACCTCTATATTGTCAACTGCTGTGTTCATGTCCTTTTCCTGTAAGAGTAAGACATTTCTACAAGATGGGATGACAGCTGATCCAGAGATCTCCAGTCTCTTGATCCACCTCTGTATTGTCAACTGCTGTATTCATGTCCTCCTCCTGTAAGAATAAGACCTTTCTACAAGATGGAATTACAGTCAATACAGAGATCTCCAGTCTCTTGATCCACCTCTATATTGTCAACTGCTGTATTCATGTCCTCCTCCTGTAAGAATAAGACATTTCTACAAGATGGGATGACTGCCGATCCAGAGATCTTCAGTCTCTTGATCCACCTCTAACAGCCACCAGTTTTTTTTGCCACACCAGAATTTGGCAAAATCACATCATCTTTCTAGTGATGCAAAAGACTCAAAACCACTAAATTACATAAATACAGACATAAGGAAGCAAAACATATATAATTATGACTAAAAAAATATATGCCATCATGGTGAAAAAAATGGTCAAAGTTAAAAACCCCGCGGGGTTTTTCGAAAACCCTGCGGGGTTTTTCCAACCCCGCTCGGGGTTTTTCCCCCACATTTTCAAATGGGGGAAAAACCCCGCAGGGTTTTTTCAAAAAAATAAATATTAAAATTTGTTCAAGAAACAAGTTTGTTTGATTGTAATTATTGCAGAAAATGATTGATATGGCTTAATTCCAAACTTTGATTTCCCCCGCGGGGTTTTTCTCCCATTTTAGATTGTGGGGGGAAAAACCCCGCAGGGTTTTTTGAAAAATTCAAATTGACTTTTTTGAATTATTATTCATCACAATGCATAATAAAAGGTATATCAAAAACTTTCAGCATTATATTGTGCCTCTAGAGGAAAAAGAAAATTCCCCCGCAGGGTTTTTCCCCCGCGGGGTTTTTCCCCCACAAAATAAAATGGGAGAAAAACCCTGCGGGTTTTTTTATCCAAAAATGATAGTTTCAGTTTTTAGCTCAAAGAAGCATTTTACACTTTGTGTTCAAAGTTGTGAGAGTTTTATATCAAAACAGAGAGATTTCAATTTCTCCCTTGGTGAGAAATCCTAAAATATACGTTACCGAAATGGCAATGTATCATTGTTAGACTGATGGCTGAGAATGTTTTGCTCCCCGTTAAAGAATTTTGCAGACACATCGTATCTAAAAAGAATATTTCAAGCTGCGTAGAACAAGAGATGTTTGCATGTGTACGATTGGGTGTTTGCCTCTGACAGTCTGTTACATATGTTACCATATAAAATTCAGAAAATGAAAAGTAAAAGTCTGTGCAATAAGAAGGCATTAAACTCCCGATTAAACTCACTATTTAAATTACGCATATAGTTTGCCTACTGGATACCTAGAATACTTATAAAAGTTTTAAAGCAAAATAACTGCATCCTAATGTGTTATGTGCGTTACTTAAATTAAACTACCCTTAAAAATGGTAATTGTGACCAATATTATTTGCTTTTACAGCTGATTTGTGCTTTTTTAAAATGCTTTTGATCTAGTTGTACTTACACACTCATTTGGCTCATAGAAAAAACAAAGTGTGTTAATCTATCTTAAATATGGTGCATTATATGAGCAATTAAACAACACTACCCTAAGTTTTAAGGAGCCCAATTCGGTAGGTATTATTCAAGTAAAAATATATGAAATCTTCCATTATTTGATAGTCGTGCTAATATAATAAAGAATGATAAATTTTGCAAGTTCAACAACAAGATAGGAGAACTTGTTACAGGTTGTTACTGATGTTACATAACATTATAAATAAGCCAGGACATAGACTTGGTGTAAGAGATGATATTTCAGGGCGAAATGAATATTTTTCACATAGTTTCCTATAAATCTCTAGGTTTTGGTGCTTTAATCTTAGGAATTAAATTATTACTGATTATCAAGACCTTTTTACAGATGTTATATATATATCAACTTTTTCAATATTCCTTGTGTGTATAATACTAAAATATAGATAGAGGGACGTGAAAAATAATAGTTTATATTTTAACATGACAATTAAGTATTTGTTTTGGTTAAATGTAAATATCTAAACTAATCCTTATCCAAGTCATATACAATATATATCCTTATCAAAGTGACCCAAAATGATATTCACCACTCCGCCATCCCAAGAGGAATCAAAACACCAAATTTGGGATTCATACATCAAATAATATAGGAGATAAGATCCAGACACGATTATTCTAGAAACTAGGTCATAGTTCAAGATCGCAGTGACCTAAAAATGGTATGCCACACATCAGCATCCAAAGATATATCCATACAGCAAATTTGGGATTCCTCCCTCAAATAATATACGAGATATGCTCCTGACAGGATTATTTTAGATATAAGGTCAAGGTCACAAAACTGAAACATGACACTCTGCCAGCCCAAGATGCAACCACATACCAAATTTAGGTTTCCTAGCTCATACAATATGGCAAAAATGCTCAGAACACGGTTATTCTAAAACTAGGCCAAAGGAAAAGTCACAGTGACCCGAAAAGTGTATACAAGACTTGGCCATCCCAAAATGCATCCACACACTAAATTTGGAATTCCTACCTCAAAGAATAAAGAAGTTATGCCAATTCTAGAAACTGGGTCAGAGTTCAAGGTCACAGTGACCGGAAAATAGGACTGGACAATCTGCCATTCTAAGATGCATTCACACATCAAATTTGGGATTCCTACCTCAAATGATAAAAGAGATATGCTAAGTAAGTAAGTAAGTAAGTAATGCTCCATATATTATTATTCTAAAAACCAGGTCAAAGGTCAAGTTTAATGTCACAGTGACCCAAACATGGTACGCAGCACTCTGCCATCCCAAGATTCATACACATACCAAATTTGGAATTCCTATCTCAAAGAATATAAAAGTTATGCTATGGGCACAATAATTCTTAAAACTTGGTCAGAGATCAAGGTCAAGGTGACCCAAAAATGGTATGTGACACTCCATCAACCCAAGATGCATTTACACACCAAAATTGGAATTCCTATCTCAAAGAATACAGGAAATATGCACCAGACTCAATACAGTTTCTAGAAACTAGGTCAGAGGTCAAGTTCAAGGTTACAGTGACCCAATTATGGTATGTGACACTTCTTCATCCCCAGATGCATCCACACACCAAATTTGAGATTCCTACCTGAAATAATATGAAATACATGCTACGGGCATGATTATTCTAAAACTAGGTCAGAGGTCAAGGTCACAGTGATCCGGAAATGGTACGAGACACTCCACCATCTGAGGATGCATCCACACACCAAATTTAGATTTCCTATCTCAAAGCATGTAAGAGATATGCTCCAGGCACAATAATTCTTAAAACTAGATCAGAGGTCGAGATCAAGGTCACAGTGAACCGAAAATGGTATTTGGGACTCGATCATCCCAAGATACATTTGCATACCACATTTGGAATTCCTCTTTCAAAGAACATAGGAGATATGCACCAGACTCAATGCAGTTTCTAGAAACAAGGTCAGAGGTCAAGTTCAAGGTCACAGTGACCTAATTATGGTACGTGACACTATGTCATCCCAAGATGCATCCATACACCAAATTTGAGATTCCTACCTCAAATAATATTAGAGATATGCTCCGGACACAATTATTCTAAAACCTAGGTTAGATGTCAAGGTCGCAGCGGCCCAAAAATGGTATGTGACACTCCGCCATGCCAGGATGAATCAACACACCAAATTTGGAATTCCTACCTCAAAGAATTTAGGAGATATGCACCGGACACGAAGCGGGACGGACGGACAGTGCGATTACTAAATGCCTTCCTAAGTTCCTTTGGGGGCATTAAAATGTAAAAAAAATCAACATTTTTTTTCCTTTAACCAAACCACAACACATGTAGTGTGTTTGTTTGTTTGTTAGATTTGATTCTTAACTTCCTATCAATAATCTTTCAGTTATAGTATAGTGGGTACTTAAAAGAACCATCTCACTGAGACCATTCTTTTGAGCACCCAAAACATATGATGTGCTGCTTAGAAAATTTCCAAGTAAATGGAGTAAACATCATCCAGACCACCTTTAACCAAACCACAACACATGTTCTGGGTTCTCAAAAGGGCCGTCTCAATGAGACATTTGACTCTTGAACAACCAAAACATATGATGTATGGCTATTAAAATTCCCATTGCAAGTAAATTGAGTAAACATTAACCAGACCTCCAGATAAGATTGTGTGTTGTAAAATCATTTTTCCTTTTACCAAACCACAACACATGTTTTGGGTACTCAAAATAACTGTCTCACAAAGACAAATGTTTTGAGCACCTAAAACATATTATGTGTGCCTTAAACAACTTTTAAGTAAATCGAGTAAACATCCACCAGACCTCCAGATAAGAGTGCCAGATGCATAATCACATTTCCTTTTACCAAACTACAGCACATGTTGTGGGTACTCAAAAGAACCCTCTCACTGAGATCACTTTTTTTAAAGAAGCAATCTATTCAGGGACAAGTATTCTTTCTTTTTGTATTTTATCTATTGATAGCTAATATGTATTATAGAACTTTTTGATCTCTGTAAAGGCGGCACCTCATGAATGCGAAATTAGGCCTTGTCTACCTTAGACATAAGTAAAAGCTGAAAATGAGGCGTGGTTTTCTTCAAAAGTGACTATCATCTTGCGCCATTACCTCAGTTGAGACGCAAAACATTATTTAATCCAGCTTAGTGACTTCATCCGAAAATGTCTCATTATTGGTTAACGTAAGTATAGAGACAAACAGTGTGGACCCAGTATAGACAGCTTCCAAAGGAGCCATCTAATTTGGGTCTACACTGTTTGTCAACGTCGCTTCAACACTATTTTTATATTGGCGCTCTAGGGGTTAATAAATGTGAGTTCAGTGTATAAACTGTTAGGATTTTCATGAAACGCACGCACGTTTACTGGCTCAAACAACTTAAACTCTTAACCAAATAGATAGAACATGATTTCCCTTCTTGAACAGATGAAATAGCCAAACCACACCCAGATATGAATATTAAAGTTGCCCCCTTTACAGTGACTGAATAGCTCAATAATATAAGACCAATTCCCCAATTGGAAGATTCCATTTAAGAAATTAGAATCTTAAGGGGTGAATGATGGAAACTAATGTTCTCTTTCTAGGCTAGTATTGCTAAATGAGCAGTCTACTCAGGGACAATATTTTTTTCATTTTTTGGCAGCTAGTATGGATTAAGCCAGTTTACCAAAGGGAAGATTCCATTTTAGAAATTTTGGATCTAATGTGGTGAAACATGGAAACATGATCTCATTCTAAGATCCACTAAAGAAACAATATATCCATTCCACAAGGGGAAACACACATTTTATTTAACCACTTCAATTGAACATATGAGTATTAAATTTCATTTAAAAATAACTCTGGACATGCATTTCCATCATCATTATTATTATTATTATTATTATTATTATTATTATTATTATTATCATAATAATAACTTAGCATCATAAAGAATCTTTCAATAATAGAGAAAACCTAAAAGTTTATAAAAACACACACAAAAAAACAACAACAAAAAAAACCCAGCAAACTCGCAATAGGTTTCGTTAAGTTTGTATAAACACATTCCTTGTAACACATTCCTTGTAATAATCGCCAATTTCATTCTAGACTTACACATACATATCGATACAATAAACAATGATTTGCCCATTTTGTATCTGAAAGGGTCACAGGTTAAAATTTCTATATTTTAAATCTTTGCATTCTTGCTAATTGTTTTATTCTTATTCTTAGTTGTAGTCTGCTGACTTATTTCATTTTTTTCATTTTAATATCTTTCAGGAACACTAACAGAATGTCAAACATTTTGAATTCAGATCAGGACCGACATTTTATTAGTTTAGATTCAGGTCAGGACCGACAAAATGTCCGTCCTGGTCTGGATCTAAACTGTTTTTGCAATTTTGGTTAATAACCTATTTTATTGAACCACTTCATTTGAATATATGAAAATAACTCTGGACATTTCCATCATTATCATTATAATATGTTACTCAGCATCAAAAAGAATCTTTCAATAATAGTGAAAACTTATAGATTACTATTAAAACAAAAAAAAAACCCAGCAAACTCGCAATCAGTTTCCTTAAGTTTATTCGAATTCTGATATGAAAAAAAAAATCATTTTATTTTATACTTAGCAGTGAAATCAATGCATATCAAAAACAAATAAAAGTGATATCAATCACCAGTGAAAATATAGGCTGATATCAATCATTAGTGATTGATATCAGCCTATATTTTCACTGTAGCGTTTTTTGGATCACCTCTGACTTTTCCATTCACTTAATGCGGCTCACTTCGAAAGTTCAAACGCCTATAACTTTCTTATTTGTGAACAAAAACATCAAGTGTGGGTAGTCATTTTCTTAGTTAGAACACGAGGAACATTTTGGTACCAAAATAATTCAGATTTGCTGAAATTTTTCGATTTTGAATTTTCAACACCTCCCGCTTCAGTGAGTGAGGCAATGCATGTAACCTATGCTACGCAACGTCATCAACATATTATGACGTCGCTTATGACGTCACTTGTCTCGCACTTTAACGCTGAATAAATTTCTTTTTGTCTGTAAGTCCTGATGACTATAGATCATGTAGATTGATCCAGGTATTCTGTCACAAATACTCCTTTGTCTTCTTTTACATTATAGTGATTCGGCTTGAAGCATGGTTAACACATTGATTAACTGTAAATCTTCTAAAAAAAAGTATAAAATAAAAAGAAAATTTACTTTTTTTAGTAAATACCAAATATATTTCATCTCGTGAGTTGAAAACATCGAAATTTTCATTCGTGCTGCGCACTCATGAAAATTCTGATGTTTTCAACACACTCGATGAAATATATTTGGTATTCACCTCAAAAAAGTAAATATCCTCTATGTAATAATAATTATAACCACTTTCATTAGGATAGATTTTTACATACATATTGATACAATATACATGGATATGCCCATTTTGTATCTGAAAGGTGTCACAGGTAGAAATTTCTGTATTTTAACTATTTGCATTCTGTGTAATTGAATATTCTTATTATTTTGATGTCTTCTACTGACTTATTTCATTTTTCCCCAAATAATTCTTTCAGGAACACTGACAGAGTGTCAAACTGTTTGAATTCAGATCAGGACCAACATTTTATCAGTTTGGATCCCGGTCAGGACTGACAAAATCTCAGGCCTGATCTGGATCCAAACTGTTTGCAAAGGTTAACAGCATATGACATCAAGCTAAAGTGTTACTAACTGTCCCTGAAGAATGATTGATTTATGTTTTTGCTTGTTTTGTTGCTTTACGTCCCAAGTCAACAGCTATAGTCATGGCGGGACGGTCAGTTCACCTAAACACACTTTTTTCCTGGGCAGGCTTGAAAAAGCAGTTAACCAGTACTTCGTGCACATACTTTCGCTTGTAACTGACAACAACCCTTCTTGAATGATTCAGTGGAAGGGAGGAGAATGACCTTAGATCAATCTCCATGAAAGTATGTAACCGGGCCGGGATCGAACTCGCAATCCCTGGGTCTGCAGTCAGACTCTCATCTGTTGCCAGACACGTTACCGACTGCGCTACGCGGCCCGGTGATTGATTTAGTCACTGCAATTTTGAAATATTAACTCAATGGATTCCATAACTACATTGCTCAGTTAAATACAAGACCAGCTTGAATAGTCCTAGACCAGCCTGCAAGGAGCAATCTACTATGGGACAATTATTCTTTTTATATTTCATTTATTGATAGCTCCTATGTAGAAATTCAGGATCTTAAGTGGAGAAACTAGTGAAGGCTGCTAAATGAGCAGTCTATTCAGGGACCAATATTTTTTTTTCTTTCATTTATTTGCAGCTAGTTTGGATTAAGTCAGTTCACCAAATGGAAGATTCCATGTTAGATATTTTGGATTTAAAGGGGTGAAACACGGAAAAATGTCTCATTCTAAGTACCGCTGAAGAAACAATATATTCATTCCACAAAGAGAAATGCACATTTTATTTAACCACTTCATTTTAACCCTTAAAGCGCCAAGAAAAAAGCATCTGAAAATGTTGTCTGCTGAAGTCGTCTGCTGCAAATAATTGCCTAACATTACTGACAAGTTAAGTATAGAAGCAAACAGCGTGGACCTAGAACAGACTGCTCCTATAGGAGCAGTCTGATCTAGGTCCACACTGTTAGCCATAGAGGCTTCTTAAACATTTCAGCAGATGAGAAAAGTAGATGACTTTTGTTGCGATTGGCGCATTAAGGGTTAACAATTGAAAAATAGACTTCTTTTTAAAAAATAACTGGACATTTCCATTATTATTAGTAGTAGTATGATTACCCCTGCGAAATGGTCTAGAACTGTTCTAGAATGTTCTAAAATTATTCTAGAATTTTCTAGAACTATGTTCTAGAAGTGTTCTAGATATGTTCTAAAATGTTTATGGGACAGATGTAGAACGTTAAATGGGACAATTTTTTGTTCTACAATTGTTCTAGCCGAGGTCAAAAAATTTGTTCTAGAAAAGTTCCAGAAAATTCTAAAAGTTTTTCCTAGAACAGTTCTAGAACAAATCAATTTTGTTCTAGAACAGTTCCAGAACAAATCTTTAGAACGTTTATGGAACAATTGTAGAACACCCCTCATAAAATGTCCCATTTAACGTTCTATAAATGTCTCGAAATAGCTCTAGAACATCTGTAGAATGGTTCCCGAACTATTCCAGAAATGTTCTAATGGTTTGTTCTAGAGCTGTTTTAGAATTAACCTTGGTTTGTTCTAGAACAGTTCCAGAACAAATCGTTAGAACGTTAATGGAACAGTTGTAGAACACCCCTCATAAATTGTCCCATTTAACGTTCTATAAATGTCTTTGAATAGTTCTAGAACATCTGTAGAATGGTTCCAGAATTATTCCAGAAATGTTCTAATGGTTTGTTCTAGAACTGTTCTAGAACTAACCTTGGTTTGTTCTAGAACTGATCTAGAACAAACCTTTAGAATTTTTCTGGAACAATTGTAGAACACCCCTAGAAATGTTCCATTTAACGTTCTACAAATGTCTCTGAATCATTCTAGAACATTTTTAGAATGGTTCCAGAACAATTCCAGAAATGTTCTAATGGTTTGTTCTAGAACTGCTCTAGAATAAACATTGGTTTTTCTAGAACTGATCCAGAACAAACCTTTAGAAATTTTCTGGAAAGACTGTAGAACAACTCTTCAAAAATGTCATATAAAGCATTCTATTAATGCCCCTGAATTATTTTAGAGCATTTTAGAATAGTTTAAGAACAATTTCAGGAATGTTCTAGTGGTTTGTTCTGCAACTGTTCTAAAAAATCTGAACTTTTCTAAAACAGTTGTAGAACACCTCCCCAAAAATGTCCCATATAGGGTTTGGAAATAAGATTCCATCGAATGCAACCTTTATATATCTTGAAAACTGTTGACATTGGTTTAAAACCCCAATAAGTAATCCCCAAATGCAGGTGACAAAATAAATAAACATCAACTGGAGGAGAATTATTATAGGGGCCCTAAGTTGGCCTAAATGTTGTTAGTTATTGCCACCCTGTTACCCCACCCATTTCAAAACATTGTCATGCACTTGACCTTGGAAAAACAGCAACTACAGCAACAAGTAACATTAATACTTAAGAAATTGTGTCTCAAGCCTACTCACTGTCCAAGACTATAATACTGTCAAATTTGCCATCTAGAAACTGCCACAAGTGCTTTTTGGGGAGCCTTCCTAATCCCTCCAATTCTGGCAGCCAAAATTGTTTTTCCCAACATCAATCTGGTTAAATTTATGATAATGACATGCTTGTTCTAGAACTGTTCTAAAAATGTTCTAGAACATTTTTTAACTTTTGTAGAACTCGCTGGTTCAGTAAATTTCAGTAAAATATATCTCCCGAATTATCAGTGAATTGAAAAATAAATAACATTCATTGCAAAACTGTAACATTGTAGTTTTTGGAAAACTTATTGGATGTTAACTGCTCAACCTCTGTTTATAGTAATTAAGCCATGATCATCTTCTCATTGTGGTAACATGCCACCCTGTATTACCCCACCCATTTCAAAACATTGTCTTGCATTTGCTAAAAAAACTTACAAACAACAACCCCAGCATTAATCAACATTAAAAACCTTAGAGAAACTGTTTTTAAGGTCTACTCACTGTCTCAGTCAATACTACTATCATGTTTGCCATCTAGAAATTCCCAAACAAATGTTTTTGAAGAGCCTCCACATTTTCCCTCCAATTCTGGCAGCCATGTTTTTCCCATCATCCATCTGGTTATGACATGCTTCCTCTTTAAATGTTCTATAAATGTTCTAGAACTTTTTAGAACATTTCTAGAACTTGCTGGTTCTATAAAAGTACTAAATAAGTTCTAGAACTTAATTTGAATTTTCTTTTACTTATTTTGCACTTTTTTTCTTTCTTTCTCTATATACTGCTAGACCCTCGCTTGCGAGTATTATCGGCAAGTGTACTTTGTGCATTCCAGGTTGCAGGATGAAAGCCTTCAAGAAATTAACCATATCTAAATTACCGTAGGGTTCTTTAACCTGCACAAGGGGTGACCTTCCCTGCAAAGGGGACATCAAGTTAACGTCCCCATCCAAAGGACCAGGCCTCCAGATAAGAGTGTGTATTGGAAAATTATTTTCTTTATTTCTCACCCAAAACATCTTTTATGTTTTTGGTACTCAAAAGAACCGTCTCATTGCCCAACCACTGAGCTACCTGATGCTTTCTGCTCTTGAGAAGTTTCTAAAATGTTCTAGAATTTATTAGTATATTTGTAGAATTAACTAGTTCTAAAAAGTAAGACAAATGTTCTAGAACTTAATTTGAATCATTTTTAGAAGTTTCTGTCAACTAATTTTGTTCTTGAAAAGATCTAAAAATGTTCTAGAATATTATTAGAACATTTGTAGAACTTACTGGTTCTTGATTTGCTCTAAAACTGTTCTAGAATATTTCAAGAACACTTATAGAATGGATATCAGTTCTAGAATGTGTTTGATTTGTTCTATAACAATGTTCTAGAACAGTTGTAGAACAAGAGTTCTAGAACGAACATATTTACCTGTTTAGACCAGTTCTAGAACAGTTCTAAATGTTCTAGAACAGTTCTAGAACACCTCCAATTTGTAGAACAAAATTTCGCAGGGGTAACTCCATATAAACATCATAGTTAGCTCTGAATAGTTAGACTGTGGACACAGTGCGCTTATAGGGTGGAATACAGCTAATACTTGATTTGAAAGTGGACATATAATAAGTCACCTGGCCATAATGAGCTCTGTAAATTAACCAATCTGTACTTTTGGTTGCATGAATGTGCAGATACTGCAGAGCATAGATAAGAAACCACTTATACTTAGATTAATCTAAGATTATATACTCAGAATGATACTATCAAGGTTTTTTGGGTCCTGTAAATAAAGGTCCTGTTAATTTACAATAGGAAAAGGTTGAAAATATCTTGAAATCAAGCCTGTAAAGTAGATTTTTCAGCAGGACAAGGGTAAACCATGGTCAGGTTTTTCTGTATTAGCAGCAACTTTTGTCATCTGATGACATTTGCAAACAGTTTGGAGCCAGATCAGGACCAAAAGAATGTTGGGCTTGATCTGGATCCAAACAGTTAATCACCTTGGTTTTGTTCCTGAAAGATTTTTTGAAAAGAAGTCAGCAGACGGCAACAAAATCATGAAGAAGTATCCAGCATGTAAAGTATAAATAAAAATATAAAATGCTAACAATTCCTCCTCTTTTGTGCTTTTGTCCCAACTTGTGTCAACAATTTCTCCTCTTTTGTGCTTTTGTTCCAGCTTGTGTCCCAGTCATTTTAAGGATTCAAAGAAATGAGCATTAGCATATTATGTTAACTAAGATCAGAATATCCATAAAACAGAAGTCTGGTCAGACTTTACAGGAATTTGAATGTAGGACAAAACATCCAGGGACAAAACATCCCATGCCATTTTTTGCCACCCCGGACAAAACATCCCGCATCGATTTGCCACCCCGGACAAAACATCCCATGCAGTTTTTGTCACCCTGGAGTGGCGAAAATGGCATGGGATGTTATGTCCGGGGTGACAAAAACAGCATGGGATGTTATGTCCGGGGTGACAAAAACAGCATGGGATGTTTTGTCCGGGGTGGCAAATCTTTGTGGGATGTTTTGTCCGGGGTGTCAAAAAATGGCATGGGATGTTTTGTCCCGGGATGTTTTGCCCAGCTCCCCAGGATTTTACATTCACTGAATTTGGTCACAGTTAAGTCCTGTTCAAAGGGTTTGATATGTAAAATGTGTAATACCTGCAGGTGCAGATCCAGGCTTTCTGGAAAGGAGGCTAGTATGTATAAAGATTTGAGGGAGGGGGTTTGCTTTGCTGATTTTATTTCATTTTTATTAAATATCCTGTGAAAACGAAATAATTTGGTCTCAATGAAAAATACATTCAAATGATATTTAAAAGCGGGGGAGCGGAGAGGGGGTCGAGCCAAACCCTCTGGATCCGCAACTGAATACCACCATAGGGATCACACATTTCAGCGTTTTAAATGAAATCCACGACCATGTAATTTTACACCTTGTAAGCAGTTTAGACAAAATGTCCAGCCTGGTCCTGATTCATGCTCAAATCAACTTAGCATGTAATTTATCATGCTCATGTTAAAAAAATGAAAAGTAACCAATAATTTTTTTCGCCATATTTTGTTGAATTTCATCCCCAGTTGAGTTTTTGAAAAAAAAATTAACCTCCAACCTGATCTGGATCCAAACTATTTGCCACAAGGAATTAAACAAGTGAGATGGGTAAGCTAATTTCTCAGATTGGCTTGAGATCAGCATGCTTCAAGAAGAGCAGCCTGATCAGGGACTTTTTTTCGGTTCTGTGAACAAAATAATTTATTCAATAATTTTAATTACAGGAGGCTTTCTTAAAGAATTTAACTCTTTCATTGTTAGCTGTTTATTAGTAAGCGACCAGGTGATCGCTTCTCACCATGTGGTCAAACGCATGCAATATGTTGACAAGGTAACAAGAACATCCTTCAATTTAGATGAACAATAAATGTCCAGACCACATTATTGTTTTGAGGACTGCTGACTTTTTAGAAATTGATTTTTTCAAAAAATATCTTTTAGGAACACTTTCAGATTGTCAAATGGTTTGAATCCATCTCATTTTTCCTAAATATCCCATGAAAATGAAATAATTTGGTCTCACCGAGACCAAATTATTTCATTTTCATACGATATTTAAAAACAGGGGGGCAGGGAGGAGGAATCCAGCGAAACACCCTGAACACCCTCTGGATCAGCAACTGCTTGACCATTTAAACCAGAAAGATTTTTTTAAAGCTGCATACTCTGTAACTATGAACATTTTTCGAAAAATTTTATTTTCTTTTCAAATCATTTGTAAAAGTAGAATTAAGCTATGTTTTCACAATAAAAATGTTCAGTACAGCTGAAAACTGCATGGAAAAGTGAATTATCTTGTCAAATAGGTGTATTTTTCTCTTGTTGGTAATTATTTGCGTCCCTCCAATAATTATAGACCGTTGAATTTTAACATAAATGCAGTTGTTTTGATAGTGATAACTTGTTAAGATTTTCGAAAATGGTAAAATGTTTACCTGAATTTGAGTATTTTTACTGCGTTCTTGAAAAATAAAAACATTATTTTTAAAATTAGAAGATCAAAAGTTACAGACTATGCAGCTTAAACCAGTTGAATTTTTTTCTTGCTTTTTGTCGTCTGCTGACTTCTTTAAATGAGCTTTTTTCAAAAATTCTTCCAGGAACACTATTAGAATGTCAAACATTTTGGACACAGATCAGGACTGACTTTTAATCAGTGCTGATCTGGGTCCTAACTGTTTGCAAGGTTATCAGCAGACGACATTGTCAGATAAAATGGACTTGATCTAGACCTTCATTGTATGTCTAATAAAATGTTGGACCAGGGTCTTTCTACACATTTCTGACATTATCTGTATAGAATTATTAAATGCAAGCTCCACCATAATTTCACCCCTTAAAGCAGCACCTATAATTTGCAGCAGAGGACAATTGCAAATTTTGCCACTTTTTCAAAAATTTCAAATGAGGCATTATATTTCATGAGAATCGTCTGCTGGCAGACGATTCTCATGTAATACCATGCCATATTTTTGTCAAAAATTGGGAAAGGTGTAGCGAAATTTGTAGTCTGCTGCAGTAGTGATTGGCACTTTAAGGGTTAAATACAATACAAATAAACCAGAAAGATTTTTTCTATTATCTTTTTGTCATCTGCTGACTATTTTTTTCAAAAAAAACTTTTTTCCGTAAATTTTTTTAGGAACACACTATCAGAGTGTCAATCGGTTTGGATCAAGATCAGGAGTGACATTCTTTCCGTTCCTGATCTGGGTCCTTACTGTTTGCAAAGGTTAACAGCACATGAAAAAAGTCTCTGCTAATAAGGAAAGTTAAAATGCTAAAATGCGGACAGAACATCGATCCTGATCTTGATACAGACCGTTTGACACTCTGATAGTGTTCCTGAAAGATGCTTTGAAAAAGTTTATTTTGAAAAAAAAATCAGCAGATGACAACAAAAGTATTAAACTCACCCAGCGTGCAAGGAGTTATTTTGGCTTATTGAAATTATATACGTTTCTATGTGTGTGTATTTG
This sequence comes from Loripinus fragilis, assembly GCA_964019695.1. Taxonomy (NCBI): domain Eukaryota; kingdom Metazoa; phylum Mollusca; class Bivalvia; order Lucinida; family Lucinidae; genus Loripinus; species Loripinus fragilis. The sequence continues at coordinate 60,011,399 of OZ026521.1, read as the reverse complement.
TTGAATAAACATATGCCAGATTCAAAAAAATATATCCATGTGTACACAAAAGCAAGAATAAAGACGAAGAAATTAGCAAATTTAAAAGAAAGAAGAAAAGAAATGAAATGCTACTGGACTCGAACCCACATCTTTATCCATTAGGCTATCAAGGAATTTTGATTTTTTCATTCATAAAACAAATCATGCCACAATCTAAAGCACCCATTTTACGAAGATTACCGAAGATTGGAAGAAAGGTCATAGAATATTCATGTCTCAGCCGTAGACAAATAATGAAGGAATAAAAGTGTCCCATTTAGCGTTGGGAAGTAAAACTGATTCAATAGCTAGATCCTTTGAAGGGCATAGCATAAAGTGTCCGAATATTTATGGTTTACATATTCATGAAAGCTACCTAAATGAGATAATACACTTAGCACTTTTATAACTCTAAGCATGCCAGCAGAGAATTTTGTTGTCTGCTTATAGCCTTTGCAAACAGTTTGAAGACCAACAGAATGTCAAGCTTGATCTGAATCCCAACTGTTTGACAGTCCGATAGTACTCCTAGGTGATTTATTTGTAAAAAATCTTGATTTTGAAAAAAGCCAGCAGAGAAAATGAAAGCATGAACAATTACCCAGCATGCAAATAGATTAGTACATGACCTTTGCTATAGAATGTTTTATTAAATAACAGCGAACTTTTTTCTTATGAAAAATGCATAAACCTTACTAATTCTACTTTTACACTTTATTTACTTCAAATTAAACTAGCACAGAATACAAATCAATTTAGGAGGTTGGTGGTAGAGAACTTCAGTGCTGTCATTATTTCTTATTTGGTAGAAAAGGCACTTTTAGGGCTTAAGCCCTGGTTTTTGCGGCTGCTTAATGTCTTTGAAGCATTTAATATGGAAAATGGATTTCACTGTCAAAGTACACAGGTCAGAGTAGCTTCACGGCGACGAAAGGAACGATTGACAAACTTTAATTTTTACTAAAAACCATAGGCATTTACCCATAGCAGGTGTCAATGATCCTCCAATTTCCAATGCTTATCAATTGAACCCATCCCTCTCCTGTTAGGATTATAATTTCACTCAAATATTTAAAGTACCTAATGTAAGGAAACAGTGCAAAACCTTATGAGGGCCACATTCTGTCATATCTGATCTGGCCGATGTCCCATTAAATGAACTCTATGCTTATAGTATCCTAGCTTGTTACTGGTTCAACCCAGAAAGACAGGTCCCTGTTTAACTGAAAGATTGTTGATGGGATGTAAAGAATCAAATCAAACGAACAAAAAACAAACTATGCTTCTATGAGTGAACCCTTGTCCTGTTGAACCAGGATATGTCATCTTTAGAAAAGAGTGTAGATGAAGAATCAGCTGGCTTAATCTAGTGAATCCATCTGTGGACAGGAAATCTAGATCTGCAATGCTTTCCAGACAGCATAAGATTCATCTGTATTATATTGCAATCATACAAATGAACTGGCTGGAAACAGAAATCAATGTGCCATATCATTTGCATTGTGTCATATAGAGGCTCTTGAAGGGCTATTGAGAGCTTTACCTATACATGTGTACTTTAAAACGATACAATTCGAATTTCCATATATTTGTATTTGCTGCAATGTTATTCTTAACATATAACATATAATGACATTTTTTTCGTCCTATATAATTGTCAGCGTTATATAATAATTTTTGCTTTTTGATATACCAATCTCTAGGGCCCAGCTGAGCTACCATACAGAACTGAGTCAGCAACCATATCTGCACAAAAGGACGCCACAGGCACTTTTTGTGTTGGTGGGAGCTGACTGGGTGATGGAATTGGGCTCAGCCTCCAGTTATTGAAATTCATGATGGAACTGATTTGAGTCGAAATTATCAAAATTCTAACAGTTGAATAAATCATAACATACACTTTAACCCACGAATGCCGATCAGAACCGCAGTTTTATTGGCATATATGGGTTAAGCCAAGATCGTTAGATAAGCACTACAACTTGATTTAAGTATTCTGAAAACATTTGTGACCTTGATATGTAAATTATTATTGTATTTGATTGACTAGAAACTGTATAGTTTACGTCAAATAAATAATCTGTTCTGTTCTGTTCTGTTCTGTACTATATGACTAATTTCCCAGTATGGGGCCCCTGTCAATTGATCTGATTTCCTTGATTTGGCTGCAGGCAGTCTCTTATCAGTTGAAAGGGAATGGCTAAATACACTTTAAGTATCCAGGTGAAAGTGCTTAGAAATCATTTTGTTATTTCTCAACCAAAAAACAATTTTCTTGATGCTCAAAAGAGCCGTCTCAATGAGACGGTTCTTTTGAGCACCCAAAACAAAGGTTCAAATGGATGAAAAATTGCAAGTGTACTCACAATTTTGTCTATAAAAGTTCACTTATCTGGACCTATGTTTTACCAAACTCCACTTTGAAAAATTATACAACTTAAAATTATGCATTTTATTATAACAGATGACATTTGATTATATCAGTCTTTTCTATTTAACCCTTAAAGCGCCAATCACAACTGCAGCAGACGACAAATATGGTGACAACTTTCCTGATTTTTGAAAAAATAAGGTATGATATTTCATGAGAATCTCATGAAATATCATGCCTTAAAAGCAGCAAAATTTGAAATTGTCGTCTGCTGCAAATTGTAGGTGGCGCTTTATGAGTTAACTTTTTGCCCACTAATGTTGTCTGCTAATCGCCTCTGCAAAATCTAGAGGGTGCCACCAACCCACTTTTGTATCAAATGGCCCCTTGCTAATTAAAGCTTCAACATCATGCAAATGGGCAAATATTGGACAGTGTTTAATTTCCATCTAAAATCACATGAATATGACCACCGAAAATTTCGTAGATTTAACACTGCTGTCGGTCCAAAATCTGGATCCAAAATGTTTGATTATGGATGATTTGTTTCTTCAACCAGTGAACAATTTTTCAGTCGTGTTCAAAAAATATCTTTTAGGAACAATTTCAGATTGTCAAATGGTTTGGATCCATCTCATTTTTCCTAAATATCCCATGAAAATGAAATAATTTGGGCTCACCGAGACCAAATTATTTCATTTTCATACAATATTTAAAAACGGGGGTAGGGAGGAGGGTTCAAGCGAAACACCCTGAACACCCCCTGGATCAGCAACTGCTTGACCATTTAAACCAGAAAGATTTTTTTAACCAGTTGAATTTTTTTCTTGCTTTTTGTCGTCTGCTGACTTCTTTAAATGAGCTTTTTTCAAAAATTCTTCCAGGAACACTATTAGAATGTCAAACATTTTGGACACAGATCAGGACAGACTTTTAATCAGTGCTGATCTGGGTCCTAACTGTTTGCAAGGTTATCAGCAGACCACATTGTCAGATAAAATTGACTTGATCTAGACCTTCACTGTATGTCTAATAAAATGTTGGACCAGGGTCTTTCTACACATTTCTGACATCATCTGTACAGAATTATTAATTGCAAGCTCCACCTTAATTTCACCCCTTAAAGCGGCGCCTATAATTTGCAGCAGAGGACAATTGCAAATTTTGCCACTTTTTCAAAAATTTCAAATGAGGCATTATATTTCATGAGAGTCGTCTGCTGGCAGACGATTCTCATGTAATACCATACCTTATTTTTGTCAAAAGTTGGGAAAGGTGTAGCGAAATTTGTAGTCTGCTGCAGCAGTGATTGGCACTTTAAGGGTTAAATACAATACAACTAAACCAGAAAATTTTTTTCTATTATCTTTTTGTCATCTGCTGACTATTTTTTTCAAAAATAACCTTTTTTCATAAATTCTTTAAGGACCACACTATCAGAGTGTCAATCGGTTTGGATCAAGATCAGAAGTGACATTCTTTTCGGTCCTGATCTGGGTCCTTACTGTTTGCAAAGGTTAACAGCACATGAAAAAAGTCTCTGCTAATAAGGAAAGTTAAAATGTTAAAATGCGGACAGAACATCGGTCCTGATCTTGATAAGACCGTTTGACACTCTGATAGTGTTCCTGAAAGATGCTTTGAAAAAGTTTATTTTGAAAAAAAAATCAGCAGATGACAACAAAAGTATTAAACTCACCCAGCGTGCAAGGAGTTATTTCGGCTTATTGATGTGTGTGTATTTGTTGAATAAACATATGCCAGATTCAAAAAAATATATCCATGTGTACACAAAAGCAAGAATAAAGACAAAAAAATTAGCAAATTAAAAAGAATGAAGAAAAGAAATGAAATGCTACTGGACTCGAACCCACATCTTTATCCATTAGGCTATCGAGGAATTTTGATTTTTTCATTCATAAAATAAATCATGCCACAATCTAAAGCATCCACTTTACAAAGATTACCGAAGATTGGAAGAAAGGTCATAGAATATTCATGTCTCAGCCGTAGACAATTAATGAAGGAATAAAAGTGCACCATTTAGCATTGGGAAGTAAAACTGATTCAATAGCTAGATCCTTTGAAGGGCATAGCATAAAGTGTCCGAATATTTATGGTTTACATATTCATGAAAGCTACCTAAATGAGATAATACACTTAGCACTTTTATAACTCTAAGCATACCAGCAGAGAATTTTGTTGTCTGCTTATAGCCTTTGCAAACAGTTTGAAGACCAACAGAATGTCAAGCTTGATCTGAATCCCAACTGTTTGACAGTCAGATAGTACTCCTAGGTGATTTATTTGTAAAAGACTTGATTTTGAAAAAGCCAGCAGAGAAAATGAAAGCATGAATAATTACCCAGCATGCAAATAGATTAGTACAGGACCTTTTCTATAGAATGTTTTATTATTAAAATAACAGTGAGCTTTTTTCTTATGAAAAATGCATAAACCTTACTAATTCTACTTTTACACTTTATTTACTTCAAATTAAACTAGCACAGAATACGAATCAATTTAGAAGGTTGGTGCTAGAGAATTTTAGTGCAGTCATTACTTCTTATTCGGTAGAAAAGGCACTTTTAGGGCTTAAGCCCTGGTTTTTGCAGCTGCTGAACATCTTTGAAGAATTTAATATGGAAAATGGATTTCACTGTCAAAGTACACAGGTCAGGGTAGCTTCACGGCGACGAAAGGAACGATTGACAAACTTTAATTTTTACTAAAAACCATAGGCATTTACCCATAGCAGGTGTCAATGATCCTCCAATTTCCAATGCTTATCAATTGAACCCATCCATCTCCTGTTAGGATTATAATTTCACTCAAATATTAAAAGTACCTAATGTAAGGAAACAGTGCAAAACCTTATGAGGGCCACATTCTGTCATATCTGATCTGGCCGATTTCCCATTAAATGAACTCTATGCTTATAGTATCCTAGCTTGGTACTGGTTCAACCCAGAAAGACAGGTCCCTGTTTAACTGAAAGATTGTTGATGGGATGTAAAGAATCAAATCAAACGAACAAAAAACAAACTATGCTTCTATGAGTGAACCCTTGTCCTGTTGAACCAGGATATGTCATCTTTAGAAAAGAGTGTAGATGAAGAATCAGCTGGCTTAATCTAGTGAATCCATCTGTGGACAGGAAATCTAGATCTGCACTGCTTTCCAGACAGCATAAGATTCATCTGTATTATATTGCACTGGCTGGAAACAGAAATCAATGTGCCATATCATTTGCATTGTGTCATATAGAGGCTCTTGAAGGGCTATTGAGAGCTTTACCTATACATGTGTACTATATGACTAATTTCCCAGTATGGGGCCCCTGTCAATTGATCTGATTTCCTTGATTTGGCTGCAGGCAGTCTCTTATCAGTTGAAAGGGAATGGCTAAATACACTTTAAGTATCCAGGTGAAAGTGCTTAAAAATCATTTTGTTATTTCTCAACCAAAAAACAATTTTCTTGATGCTCAAAAGAGCAGTCTCAATGAGACGGTTCTTTTGAGCATCCAA